>WIPJ01002207.1:14689-69029 GCA_018155075.1 Cassiopea andromeda | reverse complement strand
GGGGGGGGGGGTCACATCCCCATACCCTCCGCGGTACTTGCAACTTGCAGCTACATACGAGATAATTAAAATCTAAACCTTGGAGCAATGTATGTAAGATGGCAGTTGCAGTCGGGATTCGCATTCTGCATGTTTGAATTTCACTCTCACTTTATGAAATGACAATTTGGAATTACAGACTGTGTATTTGCATTTCTTGACCAATGATCGTTAAACATCGATATAACTCCACAATTGGGCATCACAGAATTCATTTGACTGATAAAATTTCCTGATATTTTTCCTGACTTTCTTCAAGTTTTAGCAAAATTTCCTGACTTTTCATGACTCTTCCTGACTGCCCTTAAAACTATACTTTTTTCCTGATTTTACCTGACCGTATAAACCCTGTTGGTAAAGTGTCCTATCAATATCGTGCAAGGAACAGAAGCAAATATCTGATGGTGTCGTAGGTCACATTGTGTTTATTTATTTAAGTGACGTATGGTTTAGTTCTCTTTGTACGTGCGTTTATGCTTAGAAATATGGATAGGTTTGTGAAAAGGAGAAAGGTAAATACAAATGGAGATAAGCAGGGTTTAAGGCAATCTGATAATGCTACAGCCAGTGCCAGTGCCTGTGCCAGTGCCTGTGCCAGTGCAAGTGCCAGTGATACTTCCTCTTTGTACCTTATTTGCGGGGAGAAGCTGGCTAATAGAGCTATGGTAACAGCAATTCTGAAACAGCACTTAATAACTAAGCATCCAATAGAGAATTGGATAGAGAATAGAGAAATGTAAAAGGCAAGATTTCGTGTTTGCCAAAGAGTTCAATATAAGTGACAAAGCACAAGAAGCAAGCTATGATGTCGCAGAGACTGTTGCAAGGAAAATGAAGTCTCATATTATCTCTAAAAACGCCATTCTACCTGAGTAGAATCCATACTTTTTTCCTACTATTAGCCAGATGAGAAGAAAACTGTGGGTGGGAAGCATACGCTGGAAATGTATTTGGTAGATGAACAAAGGCAGTCTATTAAAAACATCATGAAACTAAGCTAATGCTTCCTTTGGCCTTCAACCGATAATGGAAGGAGTATATTAATGTACACTGGTACCAAGATAAGCTAAAATTTGAAAGAAAATATACACTTTTGTTCCAAAAATGTTCTTCTAGGATATGCATACAAATGATTTGAATGGTTTCTAACAGAATACATGCAAGGAAATGATAGCATCAACCTATAATAAGTGTTTTCTTGCTAATTTCCAAAATAGTCATGTTGGGCTTCCTGTCAATCTGCAATGCTACTGCACAATTTTCATTTATCTCAATTCTCTTTACAAAAATGGTATAGTTTCTTGTCAAACACTTTTAAATGCTGCAGTTTTCAGGTTTAATCTATAGTCCACTTTATGCACTTAACAGTTCAAGAAGACTTTGATACTAAGGATTATTTTAATAAATTTCAATATGAGCTTGATTGACTGTAGGAAGCCTGAAAAGGATATATCAAAATCTGCTTGACTGTATATGTAAAACTTAGAACATGTGATATACCTTTCAGCAATAGCTAGAAGTCTTTCAGGCCGGAATGTTCCTTCAGTATCAATATACATGGCTTTACCTTCTGCTCCTCCACAATCTACTGGAAGCTAGAATTATGAAAAAACAATTTTCTAGTAATCATCACTCAGAGTTACTGAAGCATGAGTACAATTATCTTCTCCTTAGAACAGCTGAAATCAAGCTTGCACAGAAAAGTTATAACACTCTATAACTGTAATCCAAGGACCTAAAGAAAAATTTTATCTCCAGAGATGTACACAACGTGACCCAAAGCCCTTGCCAAAAGTTAAGCCTTGAATTATTTATCTATTGTATCTTGTGGTAAAATAGCATATACCAATGCTTTCCTGGTTTATTGACAAGAATTTTGGTGAAACATATGCAGACCATTACGGATGAATTCTGAATCAACATATGGATCAATATTCCTCAATGATAGCTAATTCTATTGAGCAAGTATAGATTAAAAGAAAATACAAGAGAAAGAAGTGAAGAATCATTCACATATTATCCAATTACTTTAAAATGGTGTAATACTCAAGAGGGCATTTATTTCTTAGTAGAAAAATTTATATTTATGTGGAAGCGCTTTATGAACAATTATAAAGCACAATAAAGCCTCAAGCTGCTAAACTTGCTTGCAGAGTCCCAAGTTACTAAGCTTGATTGCAAACGCATAGGGCGTTAAAAATTTGACGCCACCTAAGGCTGGTGTCTTGCTGAAAGCTACAAAACCAACTCCTTCTCAACAGTGTTTCTGAACCTCTTCTTTAAAATGGTACCCTTTTCCAGTAGAATTTGTTTTCTTGTCCTTTAAAAGCTAATTGACAAGAATAAGCCTATACTTTCCACAACGAAGAGGTAAAGGGGTATATAATACACTGGTTAACATTTTCTTTGACCAAAATTTTACTAAATAATCGAAAATTGTTTCTGGGTTTTCTCGTTATAGAGCATGCCTACTTTTGTCGAGATAGGCTTTAGTGTCCTTTTTATAGCGAAATGCATGGATATTTAAATGAAATATTTGCCCAAACTTCTCCATTGTATCACATACCCTCAATTTAGGCAGCCCCCGTTTCACTTCAAATAGTCTATAATAGACCCAAAGGCCTAATACTATTCCTTTTCCCAAGGCAAAATGCACCAAATTTTACATTCAAAATATACATTAAAGGTAGAGTTTTAGTATCATTAAATTTCTTTATTTGACCTAAAAATGCTTTACTGTATGTGAAATTAGCAACTGGACGCTCACAATTAATTTCTCTGTGTTAATGAAAGATCTTTTAGTTGATAAACTGAACAACTGTGCAATAAAATCTTAATCTAATGTACTGGGAGTAGTTACAATAGCTTGAAGTGTAGAATTCCACCATTAAGTTCGAGCCTACATAATTGCAAGGTTTGCACATTTAACAGTCATTGAAATGGTAATCATTGTCAATCGGAGAGAAAGAGCAGCATAAGCTTTTCTTTGCATAGCATGATATAACTTTCCTTTCCTCTCCTTTTCCGTTACAACATTCCTTCGCATGCACTGAAGGAGAAATAAATATAAAACCTAACATGTTACCGTTGTGAAGTAAAATAGGCTTAAAACTTTTACAAGATGATTATCGGTTGAACTTTAGATGGATAGTAGCCTTTATACCTAATCATCCTTGAAAATTATATATATTTTGAAGGAAAGCTATTGAACCCGTAAATTCAGAACACTTTTGAAGTAAAATCTTTCTTGTAGTGGGAACCATTCCATACCTCCTCAATAGATTTCTCTCATTGATTACTGAATCGAAACTCGGAGATTAATTTTTCTGATAGAGCTAGAAGATACAGATTCATGTGGAAAGTGTACGTATTCCAATATTTTCCCAATTTCCTCACTAAAAATATTAACCCTTTGAACCAAATATAGCAGTCAAATTCAAGACTTGATGATTCAAGCATAACCATTGTATACTCCAGATATAAGGATCAACAGGGAGGAAGGGGAAATCTGGATTAAGCGGAAATCTGCACAAACAAGAGTGTCAATTTTTGAAGCAAAAAACGAGGTGGGGTGGAAATAATGTAATTACAGCTTGAAGCTGATAATAATGAGACACTTCTTATGACTTGCAGCAATATCTTCATAGTGCTTTCATTAATTGTTATCAACTGAGCTGAAAAAAAGGTAGAGTAATTTTAAAAAAGGACATTTCTCACAAACCAAATGCTAGTTAGTAATAACATTGGAGTGATCCAAATGACCGTATTGTTGGAACTGCAAGACTATTGCGGAAGGTTACGCACTTTTTCGATTCCATAGGTTTAGGTAAAGGTTGTTGGGATAATGAAGGGCTCAAGATGATCATAAATGTAGGAGTTTTCTAATTCCACGTTTGCTTTGTTTACTTTTAAGCTTTCATTTCATCCTGGAAATTATTGCCATGATTTGCTCTCTCTCACAATAGATGGGGACTCAATTCTGCATCATTCCTTTTGTTTGCAGAGCTGTTATTTTGTTTTCATACTGCATGTTGTGCTTTTTGACGTGTTCCTTTCTTAACCAGATGTAGAATTTTACCCCATCCATCTTGCGACCATGACCTGCTCTTTGATTCACAGATGCTGCAGATGTGGGTATTCACAAAGTTCAGCTGAAAGAAACTATCCACTTAACCATTCGGTATGCTTTATATCTCGGTCATATCTTCAACAGATACTTTCAAAAATATTGATTCAATCCTTGTTAGTGATTTTGCCTCGTTTTCACTCAATTTTGCAATGCTTTGTTTATACCAGCGGTAGTGAAGATCAACATTGGCGTGGCTTGGCGTTTTCTGACCCTTAAAATTTGATTCTTGCAAGTTGACCATAGTGTATAGATCAAATGCACAAACAGTGTAGGTGAACAGGCAGCTATTGAATTAAGTACTGCATTTTCGAGGAAACCAGGTAAAGGTCAGGGGTAGCTGTTATTTGTGTGGCAATATTAAAAGTTATTTTGCTTTAGTGCTACCTTATGTTCGGGGTAAGGGGTAGGCAGAACTTCTTTGAGTTATGTATTATTTGACAATTAAAAGTTCAGCAAATATGATGTGTATTACATATTGTAATAATGTTAGCTTAGCAAGAAAATTTTATATAGCGTGACACTTATGAAGGATGGGGTGTTTGTTTAACGTTTATTGCCCTAACGTGAGGTTGAAATCAAGATTGGCTAATTCAAGTTGTTATCCTAAGGCACAGAGATACTTTTGGACACTGTTTGCCTGATGACTCCATTTTTATATATTGAGGAGTGAAATGTTGTGAATACGTGTAGATTTTTGCAGCCTCTTGAAATAATAAATAGGTTTCAATAATAACTTTGTGAAGCAAATATTTAAACTCAAATGGCTGAACTAATATATTCTGAGGCTTACTTTAGTTAAGGGTGAATTTTTGATACCAAGTACAGATTGCTACAGTGTCTTCAAATAATGAGTAGAATGTCAATATGACTCTTTGAAACAATTATTTACACCAAAGTGACTCCACTTATACTCTGTAGTTTAATTTATTGAGGGGTGAATAATGACTGTGGGTTGTCAAATATAGCTCTAGAATGGTATTTCCTGATGTTTAATTTATTCAGGGGGTCCATTGCAGTGAGCTATTGCAGATATATGTATTAATGAATGGGTTTTCAATTACAGCTCAATGAAGGAATTATTTCTAGCCAAGTGGATGAACTTATATCCTGAGGTATAGTTTATTGCGGGCTTAATGTTTGTCAACAGGTGCATATTTGTGCAGGGTGTTCAAGTAGTGGATGTGTCTTCAGTGATAACTCTATCAAGCAAGTTTTCACACCCATATATCTGACTTTATAATATGAGGTGTGATTTCGTGATGGGTGAATCTGTGTGAGCAATTGTTATCATCAACAACTGCACACATATGCAATTGCTTATAACCAATGTTATCGTCAAATTTACTAATTTGATGATTCGAAGTAATCAAGATGGCGAGAGGCTGCCTCCCTCACATAGTATGAAGCTTGCCTCGATTCTTAAGGGCGAATTCGTGTTGTATTTACCACATTGTGAGTACTGTTTACAGTTGTTTGATAAGGGTAGAATGTTGGAGACTCATGAGGAGCAAAGAGTATCCTTTGATGGAAAAAAGAGCATCTTTTGAGCCTGCAAAAACGTCAGAAATGGTCAAAAGTTCGTCGTGACATGCGTGTAGGAGACATTTTCATTATCAAAGATGATGAATTTGTCCCTTGAAATAAAGGGCAACTGGCTCGAGTCACTGATACGTTTCCCAGTACCGATGGCTATGTGCATAATGTTAAACTCGCTCTAGCAGATGAGAGACTTGATAGAGACGGCAAAAGAATAAAGCCTTTGCGATTTTTGTATCGACCAGTTCAGAAACTAGAGCTGTTACAGCCATCTGAGACCTGAGGATCAATCCCCGCCAAAGAGCCATGGAAACAAAGAATTAAGTGCTCCTTATGCTGTTGCTACATGTACAAAGAAGTGAAATGCGAACATTTCAGGGGAGCCATGTAACGGCAGTCAAGTCGAACTTCTATTGTTCGCTGTTATTCTTGATTGACTCTATGACTTTCTAGTGTTTATTGTTTAACTCGGACGTTTTACACACCTATACATGCATGTTGCTTTGAGTTTATGCACAGTTAGTTCGTTCGCGATCATCGAGTTTTATAATTTATTCGAAAGTCGTGAAAGAAAATTGAGAGTCCAATCGAAGGCTATTTAGGAACCATATCTTAAGTTGGCAAACGGGACTAATATGTCAGTTTCAGTTTTCGTTTCAGTCCATTTTAGGCTTTTGTCTGCTTACTTTTGTAGTTTCATATAGGCCCATTGTTGAATTTACCAAAGTATCTCTTTATCTTACGTTTTCCTTTGTTAATGTGTTTCGCTGTTTAGTTGTTAAAACATATTGTACTCCTTTGCATTTTAGTTTATGACTATTAAGTCCGTAAAATACACCGTTATATCATGCGACAGTTTTATTCTCTCGTCGATTTGGAATTGAACTGCTGTAACATGCTCATCGACATTTGGGGACTGACTGAGAAAAATGAAATTGTGGTGTATGGATCTGCACGTATGGATCGGCAACGTGATGACGTAGAACGGAAAGATTGTGGTTTCACTGATAATTAATGAGAACGGCGATTAACATTACGTTTACGTGAAGGACATTGGCCGATTGCTGAAAGGACGCGAAGGACATAGAGCTAACGGAAAATTATACTATTGCCCATCATGCGCAACACCCAAACCATCACAAGAGAAGCTGGGCGAGCATAAGAATATATGCAAAAAGAAAGGAAATGTGTCACTCGAAGGAGTCTATGATGAAATTTGAAATTTCAACAGCATGTTGCGTTTCCTGTTTGTTACATACGCAGATTTTGAGTGAACTGTGGACAAACCATTAGATGTTGATAATGGTAGGTGGTTGTGCTTTTTTTCTACAACGTTTTTCTCTTTCTTTGGCGTAAATTTCTAGACAGTCTTTTTTTCTTTCTTTTATATAAATTTCTAAACAATCAATTGTTTTTATTTCTTTCACAATGGAATATTATATCTTATAGACACAAAAACAAGAAAGGTCTTGGCAGATCACAATCCTATAGCCGTCCCTTACAGCATAGAAGGGAAGTAAAGACATATTCCCGCATTGACTGTGTTCAGTGGTTTCTGTCTGAAATGGAGCATGTTTGCAGAGAAATGCGCGACAGTTACAAAAAGCTGATGCCAATGAAAAAGATGACTGGAGAAGAGGAACTTCAGCATATCTTGGCTGTGAAATGCTTTTTATGCGGACGTCGCTTCCACGAGTCTGATAAACTATCGAAAAAACAAGCAGACCATTGCCACATCACCGGAAAATATCGAGAGCCAGCATGCAAATACTGTAACCTAATGAACTTGTTGTTGATAGGTATACCTATTCCAATCATATTTCACAACTTCAGCGGATATGATTCGAAATTAATAATGCAGAATGTACGAGACATGAGCATTTCCGTCACTGCAAGCCAAACCGAGAAAATCAAGTGTGCCACGATTTTTGTACAGGACATTGTGGATGATGTCAATGAAGAATCTGAACAAGGCAATAATGTATTCACTGATGACATGGCAAGTGATGGTGATGAGTATGATGTTGCTGAGGAGACACCCCGCAAGACTGGACGGAAACAAAACAAAAGCACAATAAGGTTCATTGACTCATTCGCTTTTTTGAACAGCAGTCCTGATAATTTATCATCTATATTAGATGACAGCGATAAACAAGATTTGGATAGCTATATAGCCTATAAATGTTTGAGCAAATTTCAATCGAAGGAGGAGATGGAGTTGTCGTAGGAGGGGAGAGCTAGAGATGCTGACGAACTATGTCAATTGATTAACTAGAGAGTATGGAATTATATCCCATGCAATGAATATACAGATGTTTCACCAGCGGATACTGTTGATTATCGCAACAAGATCTTCACCAATATTGACCTTACAGAGATGGAGCAAGCATGAAAAACTCGAGCAAAAGCACTTGTTACAAGAAAGGCGTTTTTCCATATAGTTGGTTCAACGACATTAAAAAAACGGAGCACACCCAGCCACCGGCACAAGCAAAGTTTTTAAATGACTTGACTCAACAACACATCATTGATGAAAAATATAGTCACATGTTGGTTGTATGTAGCCACTTTGACTTTCCAAACTTTGGCGAGTAAATGGAGATGTACATGGAAGTGGACGTGATTGTATTGCAATGTGTACTGGAGAAATTCCGTACGGAGGCTGCAAGAAACTATAGCAATTTAGATTCAATAAGGTATGTTTCATAATCTTTACATATTTATATCTCAAGTGTCCTACATTTAACAAAACTTTCAATGAATTCTTTTTTGGTATAGATGAATGTAGGTGTGGCTTCTTTATAAATTTTTACTTTTTAATATTTTTCTCATCTTTCAGGTATATTTTATTACCAGCATTTTCTTGGGATGCTATGTTGGAAAGAACCAAAGTTGAGCTTGAATTATTGTCTAAAGAAAAAACTGATATTTACTTCACCAATGAAGACAGTATTCGCAGTGGCATGACATATGTAATGAAATGAAAGGCTGAGGTAATTGACAATACTGATTCACTGTTTTACTTGGACGCAAAAATTTTATACGGATGGGCTATGTTGCAGGAACTGCCATACGGGGATTTCCAGTTCATGAATGGGGCTGACCAGTTGAAATGCATGGATATCAATGAAACAACAAGAAATAGCAAGACCTGACGGAATTGGTTATACAGTCCAATGCGATATTGTGTATCCTGCAGAGCTACATGACGATCACTCTGATTTGTCGTTCCTACCAGAATCGAAAGAACCAACAGTTGAAATGATCTCGCCTACTTAAATGGAATTATATAGGACAACATATGGTGAAAACAAGATTTTCAAATCCAGCAGGAAACTCATTCCCAATGTACAGAATAAGAAGAACTACACAGCACATTACGCAAACCTACAACAGGCTATTGACAATGAGATCAGTTGAGAAAGGATACAGGATTATAAAGTTTAAGCAAAAGGCATTGATAAAGCCGTATATTGATTACAACACAGAAAAGCGTAAACATGCAGTTGGGACGTTTGCTAAGGATTTTTACAAGCTTATGAACAACTCCGTTTTTGTTAAGACAATGGAAAGCGTTCGTAACATTGTAAGTATCGCTGAACAACAAATGGTGAAAAGCTACGAAAGTATACAAGGTTAGTAATACAGACTTTTGACTGTTGATTCTTGTTCTAGCATTAGAGTTTTACCCATAATAACAGATGGTGAAAAGTATCGACGGAGAGTAATATAGATTTTTTGAATGTTGATAAATTCATGTTCTAGCTTTAACGTTTTTCATCAGCAAAAAACCTGTATTTAGCTGTAGATTGCCCAAATTTTTGAACGCCGTTGATATGAACGACAACACTTGCATCATACAAAAGAAGCATGAGAAAGTTGTGCTTGACAAGCTAATTTATGCGGTTAGTGCCATATTGGATTTATGCAAGAAGCTCATGTATAACTTTCATTATCAATTTGCAAGACTGAAGCTTGTGAAAGATGGTAAAAAACTAGAGTTGTGCTACATGGACACAGTCATTTACGACATCCCAATAACCTCCGAAGAAAGGGATAGAGTCATACCCGTTAACTAGATAGCATTTGATTGTAGTGATTACCTTGTGGACCACCCCATAAAATCAGATGTCAACAAAAGGGTAGCAATTATAATTAGAGAATTGTTTAGAATAATCTAATTGCCAGTTTTGTCTACAGCTAATGCAATAAAGAGTTTCAAATACCATTCATTGTTTTAAACAATTTTTTACAGGCAATTGGGAAGATTGGGATGAACATTACCAAGTTCATTGGATTGCGCCTAAAGTTTACTCCTTTGAAACTGTAAACGTGGTGAATACAAATAAAATCAAAGGACGTAGCAGCAGAGGGCCGTTTGGAAGGAATAGACAAGTGCTGGAATCCGATTTTTCAACATTTCTGACAAGATGTCTATTTCAGTCCAAGCATATGAACATAGCGACAGTTAAAGTCACCAAGATGGAACTTCCTTTTTTCGACGATAAGCGATACCTTTTAGAGGACAAAATAACATCTCTCTTATATGGATATTATAAGATTGAACAGCAGTGAAAGACATTTTTTTCTACAAACACATAACATTAACAAGATTTTGATTATACATTCAGCAGTTGAATTTATTATGGATATATTCTAATACAAAACGGTCATTTTCTAGTTTATTATCTTCACTGAATACGCTCAATAGCTTCTCCATAGGCAATAAATAGTCCCATCTCTGCAACCGGGATATCACCATACGGATCACAATAATCGCAATTCCTATACACGTCAAAGTATACTGCCACGCAATGTGTTCCACTTGTTCCAAAATCAGACTCATTTAAAATAGCACAAAATGGACAACCAGTTATTTTTATATCTTTGAATTCATTTTTCCCAAAGACGCCTCTGAAAATTGGCCTATACTTTCTCATAATATAATTCAGTTTAGTGTTATTCAACATTTTGGTCCCTTGCAGTAACTGCTCACCTGTCACGCTTCCGTTCAACCGTATATACACTCAAATTTTTACCAATTCTTGTAAACACTATTATTTGCATCAATTTCTCTCACAGAATCCAGCAAGCCGTAAAACATGATTGTATGCGGGCCAGCTGCAGTAGCCCCACGGAATTTAATTTAATTTCATAAATTTCGTGATCTTGCTGGGAAATATTCATTGAGAGCATCAAATCAATTACCCATATATTGTTGATAGTTCATGTTTGAGAATTCAACAAACAACTCTTGTTCTCGGCTGCATTTAAAATTCGAAGAAATGCTTCAGGATGAGTACTATGCCTAAAGTCTGTATGAATTGGCTGAATGACTGGTATTCCATCAATATAGATTCGCACCTCTTGAATCCTCAAATTTCTATAGTTGAATGGGTTTTCTCCTAGTGATATATTGAATGCGGAATTCTTTACAATTGCAAACCTCAATAGCTTCACTACTTTTCCCGTAAAAATATTGCCCTTTTCCCAACTATACAGCCCATTGTCAATTACTGAACTGGTAACTATTGGCATTGGCATTGGATGTATAGCGTGAGACTTTTGCAAATTCCTATAGATTTGCGTTGCAACTTGTGGACTCAGTTCCACAGTTCTAATTTTCAATTTAATACCTTTAATATAAACACTATAAGTTGCAACTGCCGCGCAAGGGTCATTTTTCAAAAGGAATTCACTTCTGTTTGGGATAAGTTTGAACAAAATTCTTGTCTTTGGAAGCAAAAATCTTTTCTGTGCTAAGGGTCCAAGGTGATGCTTCACTATTACCTCAACCCTTCGTTTGTATTATCATTCGCATATGTTTCGCCATTGCAGCGGCACTTGCGGTATCAGGGATATACCCTTCAAGTCTGGCTCATTTATTAATGACCCCAATTATGATGGTTTCCTTGCTTTTGTCAGGTGCGGCATCTGATGAGTAGTACTCAGTTCTTGATAA
The DNA here is from genome assembly GCA_018155075.1 of Cassiopea andromeda. NCBI lineage: Eukaryota > Metazoa > Cnidaria > Scyphozoa > Rhizostomeae > Cassiopeidae > Cassiopea > Cassiopea andromeda. The sequence goes on along the minus strand of WIPJ01002207.1, from coordinate 57,363 downwards.
TACTGATGTTTCATTGAATGGATGTTTGAATAAATTCAATCCTTCAGCCATGTTCTCTCCCATTGGTTTTTCATACTCACACAGTAATCAGATTAGTATAACTAGTGGTTATGATATGAATGACTTACTTATATAATGGTTTTGTTCTCTCTTCAAAGTTTTCACTTCATGCTTTTCTTTTTCTTTTCCGTCCTCTTTTCCGCTGTTTTCATTTACCACCCCTCCCACTTTTTTTATTGCAGTATCGGCGCCAATACTGACTGTGGTTACAGCTGCACCTTTTCCCAATTCTTTTGCACCACGTATCGCCAGTTAATTTGCTTTGTTAATCTTTTAGCCACATGACCTGCTGCTTGTTTTGCTGCTTCTCGTATTGCCACTTCTGCTACTGCTCCGCCCATGTCTCGCAGTAAACCACCTTTCAAATTTTTCTCTCTAAGTATACTGCTCGCGACTGTATATACTCTAAGTATACCTTCCTATTATACCCCATTCCATCCATTAATTGCATTGCTTCTCCTCTTCAATCGTCTTTCAACATGACGTCGAGTACCACGGAAGCGATAATGGATGCTGCTGATGACGCCATTGTCTTTTTTATCTCTAGCAGACCTATGTTATCTCGCAATAACTTAATTAGTTCTTTTTCATTATTTTGATAGATATTTATCATCTATCAAAATAGTGCCACTTCCCATTTTCCATCTAGCTCCAATTGTGGGATAAATACACTTTCAGAAGTAGTAACTCTCATAGAGAAAAGTGAGGCTAACATGATGGTTACTATCTTCCTTTCAACAACAATACCTTACTGTTCGCTGTTACTGTAACAACTAAATATATAATTTTGGTCTTATATTTATAATAATATATGGCTTCTCGGCAATAACAATTTGCGATTATTGCTAGATTTAACAATTCTTATTTGTATATAGTCTACTACCTTCGCATCTAATCTTCGACATTTAAGATTCATATTCTCATGCCCAACTACATCTAAAATAGCGTAAAAATCCGATTAAGCGCCCAACAACTAATAAGCACCCCCTTCAAATTAGCACCCAGGTAAAACCCTTAAAGTTCAATACGCCCCCTGCTAATAAGCACCTATCTTAAGAAACTGGGCGCTTATTCGAAATTTTGCCTTCTTTCAAGTGCTTCCATTATCTTGAAAAAAGCTGGAGTGGCAATATATTTACCATACCGATTGACCGAGAAAAATTAATATAGCTCAAACAAGACATGAAAAAACAAAATAACCACTCTCAAAACAAGTTATAAAAGTCACTGCCCAAGGGTAGTTTCTATTATTTTTGAAGAAGCATAAAAGTAAGCTAAAAGGTATAAACTGGAAATCTCCTATATAGTATTTTTTCTGTTTCAATTCCAGGGTAGAAAATTTCTCTTTGATTTCAACCAATTGTTCATTCAAAATTATTAAGCGGCCAGGACCTAATAAGCGCCCACTTTGAATAAGCACCCAGGTAAAAAAACTCAAAAATAAATAAGCGCTCAGGGCGCTAGTTCGGACGTTTATGGTATCCATAACTTTTGTGCCACTAATCATACTTCCAATCCTTGTTGTTTTATTTAGACTGCATTCCGTATCTACTGATAACACCATGTAACAACTTTTTGTTTAACTAAATTTTTTGTTGATCCCCAACTTGAAAATCAAAGTATGCATAGAAAGCCGCACAGAAGATATTTCCTTCAACAATTGTATGCTTCACCGACTTCGTGCTTATAAAAATACCACAAACATAACAGAAACTATCAGGATCGTGCTTACAGAAGCCACAAGAAGTAGCCACTTTCATAGCAAAATTAACTGACTGAAATTCTACTTTAAAATATAATAAAGCTATCCGTCTGGCAAAGTCATTCAGTGCTGATGAATGTAGCTGATATATTGATTTAGTACTAAAAATGGAGTTTTGGTGTTTTTCCAAATATTGATGCAATTTCTTAATATCGATTAGAGGAATAAAATATAGCATTTTTCTTCAGTTTTGAAGCTTAACAAAACATAAACAGCCAAACATACTTAGTAAAACAGAAATTTTATGTTTTGTTACATGGTGTAATTGATCGCCAACCATAGAATTCCCTTCTTCACCACTTTTGGATCATTTCATTTTTTCAGCTGATCTAAATTCTAAACCCATGAATGACTCTTTAGTTGGGTCATGTTCATTGTCCGTGTCATATGTATTAATAGGAAATGCTGTTATTATTAATGCACTCATATGGTTGTCGTATATACAGCATTCCTGACACTGGTGTTATTCTTTTACCTTTATAGTATGTATGTATGGAATTCATCTTTAGTTCCAAAAAATTCTGCAAACTGTTTGGGAGGCATGAGAAAAGCTATAGCTTCATTGAAAGTTTCCATTTTTCTTACAGCTCTAACTACCATATGATCATTCTCAATAGCAAAAACGGTTGTGGGTGGATATGACTGTTTGGTGAATTCTCCGTAACTTTCCTTTTTCGATTAAACTTCATTAACCTTCTTGATGAACGACTCTGCATGTGATTCATGTTCTGTATTTTCATAATTATAAGTACTCAGGACAGTAGCAGCAGGTGCGCCCGGATACTGCATAATACACTACTAATGTGCGTCTTATCCTGGTGAAATGTTGCAAGTTTTCCCCTTCCAGTCATTCCAGGTTTTCAAAATGTTGGGTCAAGTCGACCTCTTGCCTTAGGCCGCTAATGCATGGCTTCTTTGACATCTCAAAGTGATATTCCCATTGAATCTTTAGACCCTCAGCATATGGTCTTAATAACTAGCATCATCGTGCACTCGGATCCTGACTCAGCTGTGCTGCCTTTTCATGTCTCTAGGAACAATACATCCTCTTTCTGAAGCCAAAACAGTCGTACATCAGGATTCTATGAGCTCTGCCGCAAAACACTTATCAGATATCTGGTTTTCACATATAACCATAATAACCATTAATGAGCATGATTCGCCTTTAACATCTGGGCATATTGTTCTTATGCCAAATCACGCCTGTACGATGATAACAGGTTTAGATTCTTCCTTATTGTTGAAATTTCTGGAAAACGCCGCTGTTGAGCACGAATACGCACTACCGCCAACAGGCTCAGTGACTCTCTGGCATTTAAGGAAGTACTTTAAACTGGTAGCTCCGCGTGTTTAACTTCCCCACTCCTTTCTCATGTTTCGAGCGCCAGAAGAGAAAGGCAACGAGTACCATTTTTAAAGTCTTTGGTATGACTCGGCCGTGGCTCGAAGCATCGACCTTCCGATTGTGAGGCAGACGCTCTACCAACTCAGCCATCACACCGGTCTATGCGCATGTGCCATGTCCTATATTAGCGCAATTCAAAGAACTCTTAAGCAAATATCCTTATGTCTTTCATTTGCCAAATTCACTTCTTTTAAATGTCAAAGGTCTTTATCATAACATAAATACTGGACAAGCGCCTCCTGTTTATCACCGTTATTGCAAAAGTCCTGCAAAACTCCCAGCAATTAAGGAGGAGCTTGAGCGCATGGTGAAACTCAAGATCATTCAACCCTGCCGTTCCCCTTGAGGCTCTCCTTGTATTCTGGCTCGCAAGCCCCCAGAAAAGGGAGACCTCGGTCCCCTCGTTTTGTGGTTCACTTTAGGGTTCTTAATGCCATTACCTTAAGAGATGGGTATCCTATCCCTAATGTCTCAAATATTTTGAGCGCCATCAGCGGGGGAAAAATCTTTGATAAACTGGATCTACAATACTCGCCAAAAGTCCTGCGACACTTCGCAAATTTTTAATCTGGATGGCACATGCGGCCCCCTCCTCCCCCTAAACAATGTTGGTTTTTGAGAGAAGTAGGGGAAGGTGGGGCATGTTGTCGCAAAAGTTGTTCAATTGGTCACAGGTTTTGATTGGCATAAGTAAAATCTGAGATTTGAAGTTCTATTCATAGCTTATTCATCCCTCTACCTAAAATGATTAGCACTCTTCACTTAATGATGTGTGTCAAAAAATTTTTCAAACTTTGTAGAATCTTTCCACTGTGACAACATGCCCCAGTGATGGGGCATGTTGTCTCAACTAGAGGGGTAAGTTGTCACATAAAAATTGCAGAAAATAACACAAAACAAAACAAATTAGAATGGTTATATAATGCAAACTAGGCAGATAATTCTAATTGTTCATTCTATGACGTATTCATCCAAAGCAGGACAGTGAAAGTCAAAAGTTTTTGCTGCTCTACTTGTCGTACCAGTGGTTGGCCAAGGAAGTGTCATCACAATGTCTTTAACCAAATGTGAGTAGCTATCTTCATGGTCTGGGAAAGCAAATATTTTCTTCCATCAGCAGATAGCTTGCTTTGCATAAATGATGTTTCCACTTCATCATCATCAAAATTTGCCTTGATAACCCTGCCAACATAATATCGTACACTTTTCTTTCCGGGAAACATTACAAGAATGTGATCAACATCATCCAATTGCTCAGCTGTTGGACATCTAATAATTTGCCTCTCTAAATCATCATTTTCATCATCAATACTTTCATTATCAAAAAGCAAATTGATATCTGGTTCACTTTCACTCTCATCAGAGCTGCTTATGTGTTTGCTTGCTGTGTTCTGCTATTTTTTCTTTGAATTATCTGGATTTCATTTTGTGCACCAGAAAACATGATACTTTTCTCGCTTTAGAATTTGTCTTCTTTTTTGCATGCTCTTCTTCTATGGCTTGTCTAACAGGAGTACCTGTAAAAACTCTTGACCACCCTTTTCGTCTTTTGGTGACATTTTCTTTTCTGGCTGGCCGCTTACCAAATGGTCGGACCTGCTCTACACTTGATGTTGATGCAATAGTCATTTCCCTCTCACTAAAGATTGGGGCAGATTGCTCTAGTGGTTGGTTTGTCTCTAACACTACATTTTAAGCACCTTTTCTGTTGCATAGGCTGACATAAACTGGTCTGAGGAAAATACATTTTTATCAAAGGGGAAAATTTCCGTAGCTTTAAACCCAGACATGATGTTTCTAGGGGTAATAGCTTTTGGGAATCCATCCAGATGCTTTTGGGCGTCCAGTTAAAGCACGGCCTGGTGGGGCAGTCAATCGCCAATTTTCCTGCACATTGACTCTTGAAAATACAAAAAAGGCGGAAAGTGATTTCCCAGGGCATTAATGGCACAGCAAACTGTCACCAAGGTTCCTCTTTCCTGTGACACAGCAGAGCTCACTTGCTTTAATCCTTTTTTTGCAAGGATTTTACTGGGTCTTTGGACTGTCGTGATACCTTTCTCATCAATATTCTAAATTTGGTCTGCACTAAATCCTTTATTTCTTCTGAAAAATTGCTCCAAATTTTCAAAGAACATTTTCACTGTTACCTCACTAAAATTTGCCATTTTTTGAATAGAGGTGCTCTCTGGAGTTTGCAAAGAGATCTCCTTGTGCCTGTCCAGAAAAACTCTTAACCAATCTATACCAGCTTTCTCATTTACATTCCAAAAATGTGGAATATCTTGAACTTTGTTGGCAATAGCCAACTTATAGGCAATTACTTGCAACTCATGTATGGTAATTCCATAAAAAATTTATGCTGCTTTTTTTATGTAAGCAGCAAGATCATTTTCAGTGTCTTCATTCAAACATAACCTGGCTTTTTTATAGCCAAGGTGTACTCTTTACAATGTTCCACCATTTTCTTCTCATTTTCATAAATAACATGTCAAAGTCCAGTAATTGATACCATGAAGATTTGCCGCTTTCCGTATACTTAGTCCATCCTTTACTGAAGAAATGGCAGAATTAAAACTGTAGTTCCCCTCTATTTGTTTTTCGCTTGTAATTTCGAGCCATGCTGAAAAAAATATATAAAATATTATTGATTTTTAACTAAATTTCATATATATATATATATATATATATATATATATATATATATATATATATATATATATATATATATATTAACCATTAATAGATGACTTAGCCAGAATATTATTCTCAGCAGTTGTTTTGAAAAACTACATAACAAAAGTAAGGTTCATGTTAGGGACAACTTGCCCCACTGGAGTGGAGTCCATGCTAGGACGAGTTTTATTGTTATTGAAGCTAGCTTTCCCATTGAACATAGCTGTGCATACAATAAACTAATATGTCCACAAGTTGAAACAAAAATGTTACTCAAATAAATAACACAATAATAGGCATACCTTCTTTCGTCAATCATAGAATCGTCTTCGAAGTTACGAATTCAAGAGCGTTCCAGTATCTTGACATGGGAAATCAGTATAAGGTTGCACATGGTATTAAACGAAAGCGTAGATGAAGAATTTTCCGAAAAATTAACTTTCAAATTGATTAGTAAGGGTTTTGTGGTCAAAAAGAGGCTGTGACAACATACTCCTATGACAACTTGCCCCACCTTCCCTTACATGCGGTACTGGAAAAATTTTTCGTGCACAATAACGCCAAATGTCTCAGGAACAGACCAACATTGCATTTGGAGGAAGGGGGGTGTATAGAGGACGTAGTGATTGAAATGCTGAGAAGGCTATAGTTTTTCATAACTTTTTGAAAGTGTCCCAGGGACTTTTGGCAAGTATTGTAGCTAGTGGATACTAGCTAGTCCCAGTTAACCCAAAACATAGAAAACTGCTTTTCACACCCATTTCAGTCTTTGGGGAAATCTTAGGATGCCTTTTGGGTTAAAAACGCACCTTAAATACTGCGTTTGCTGATTTTCTGTATCATTGGCTTATTATCTACATCGTTGATTGTGTCACGTGGTCATCAGCATACGAAGAAGCGTTATTCCTTTACCAGCAAATTTCCTAGTGTATTTCCAAGCGTGGAGTTCAGCTTAAGCCTTTTAAGTGTTCATTTTCTCTACGAATATCAAAATTTTAGGTCATCGCATCACCGCTGAAGGCTGCTTTCCAACTGAAAATGGTACAGAGTCAATCTCATCATTTCCCAAGCCTCATAATACTCCTAGTCTCAAATGGTTTCTGGGAATGATTGGCTATTTTCGGGAATAAATAAGAACTATGTCACAACGTTCACAGCATTTGCTTTCTCTACTCGGCCAAAAAGCCTCATTTTACCGTATCTACTTTTCTTGTTGCTGCACTAGGCTTTCCATCTCTGCTTACAAAGCACAGGTACAGAGCTTCAGCCTTGGTGCGACCCTGTCCCTTGCATAAATCTCGCTTGGTCTACACAAAATCCTCTTACTGCTACAGCTCTACCATTTTCTTTACACTAGCAGACTCCAACTACAACCTGTTTCACCACCGCAATAGGCCTACCTGCCACAGATGTCAGTCATAATTTGCAACAAAAGCTGCCTGAGTCCACACCTTGGCCTGACAATTTTAAGCAGCTGCGCCCTCCCAATTTCAATAGGGTGGAATTTGCGCAGGAACAACATAAAGAGCCTTGGCTAGCACCAATTTTGCAGTTTCATATTTCTAACAACTCACAGAAATCTAATGCTAGGTACAACCACAAGGTTAAGAAATGGGTCACCAGGATTGCTAAGCACACAAAGCTTGATGGTCTGTTGTTTTATTAGGACAAATTTATGAAAAAGCCAGATCATCTGCGCCTATTTGTTCCATTCGATGTGGAATAACAGCGTCATATTCCGCAGTGCTACCATGGTTCCCCAATAAGTATGCATTGAGGGTTTGACACTACTTACAATGCCATTTCTCGTGATTTACATTGTCTCAATCTATCTAGGTATGTCCGTAACTGGATCCAACGCTGTCCAAAATGCATTCGGTTCAAAACATTGAGCCAACTTCACAGTCTGATGCAGGTGCGTTTGTAACAATATCCCTTCCACACATTTGGTGTTGATTCTGTAGGGGAACTTTCTTCTTCTTCCTCTGGTAAAACATGGATTCTCAAAGCTGTCTGTCCTTATTCCAACTTTTACGTGCTATCCCTGTTCCCAATAAAACTGCGACAACTGCAGCACATGCCTTGTTTCAAGAAGTCCTTCTTCTGTTTGGTTTTCCTGCCGTTTTGCAAAGTGATCGCAGAGTAGAATTTCTCAATGCAGTTCTATATAGGCTTACAGCCGTACGATCTATTAAACAGGTATTTACCTTTTGGCCAAAAGGGCAACTAAATCTGCTTGCCAAGTACGTCAGTTCACTTTAATTTTATACTTCATATTGGGGGATAACAAATCAAACAGGATCCTGCAGGAGCGGTATATTACCTGCTTATTATTTTCTTTTGACTGGAACCCCAATGATTTGTATTATTTTCAGATTTCCTTCCCAGCAGAATGGCTTGATATTGACCTAGGCATAGTCTGAAAATTCTTACTGGACCTCAATTCTGCACACCATCATCCAATACTTTATCTTACAGCCTGCAAAGCTTAGCATCTTTGAGAAAAGAGAATAAGTACTTTCATGTTCCAGTGCAGTTATATGCTGCACATTCAAATGTATTCTTAAAAATCTACAGCCCAGACACATAACTTGACCAAAAAAATTGGATTCTTACAGGCATTCTGGTATAAATAGCGTTCTTGTGTACGTAGTTCTCTGTTCGACAAATTAAACATGGTATCTATAACATCACGCGAAAAGTTCACCGACAATGACCGAGAACTCAGCGGGGCACTACAGCTATTTTAAAGCTAGAATTGCATAAAAACATGCCGTTATTTGCAAAAATGAATGTGACATTCGAAATCACCGTGTCTTTTTCTACAATATATCAAAAATAGGGTTTGGCTTTGCAATTCTCCTCTAAAGCCATTTTGCAAATTTCGGAATTTTTCAGAATTTCTCCAACCCCCCCCCAGTATATAATAAACCCCCATTTATCTAGTACTTGAAAGTACTACCATTCACAAATACATCCTGTTCAAATATACATCTTTTATAGATATTGATGTTACTGCCATTACGTATGCTAGTACTATTCTGTAGAGATTATTTCTTTCATTTCATGCATTATTTATTCAATTATTGATGAGTTATATAATTATTAGGGTGGTCAAAAAGCCTAAAAGTCAAATTTGGTCAAGATGGAGTCAAAAATGTTAATACTCTTGAATAAGGTCAAAAACACTAAATACGATCAAAACAGTCAAAAACAGAATGAAACGCACGAATTTTTATTTACTTCATATTACTGAGCCAGGCAAACTTGCTTTAGTGTGGTAGCTAATCACTTTTCAGTAGTCTCTATTTTACGACCTGACTGTTATATACTTGTGCTAATTGGAATTCGCGCAACTGGTGGAGAAAATATTCTTCAGCACATATGCCATTTTGAATACATGCGTTAGGGTTCATAGCAAGTCAGTTTCAGATATTGAATTTTCAGATCTTCCACAGCTTCCAGACAATTTTACCCATCCACAGAATCAAATTCAAGAAATCAACATTGTTCATGAGAGAGCACAAGTTGAGCCAATGTTGCACCAGCTCCACAATGATCAGCAGCAGATTCATAACACCATCATTAATGCCATCACAACAATTTCAGATCAGAATTTTTACTTTGTGGATGGACCATCAGGTAAAGGTAAAACTTTTCAGTACAACACTATTGTTCACAACCTACAGGCATTAGGAATAAAGGTGAAATGTATGGCATATTCTGGAATTACTCCTGCAAAAATCACAGAAAAGGGACTGCATACATCATAAGTCATAATATTGTGGTATTTATGCAACTAAATTTATTCCACTTCCTCTCTATTAAGCCCCTACTACCCCTAGAATATGTTGAACAGTACCAAGTGTAAGTAGGCTTCATACAGCAAAGAAAACTAAGATAGATCACGCTATGAAAACAATAGGTCTCAATCTATCAACAATCAAAGTCATCAATTTAGTTACTGCAGATAAACTCCTTCCATATCAACAATTACTACGTAACTTTGTCAAGTTTATTCGTTCTTGTGTGAGCTAATAACAGGCCATTCAATTAGCATGTATGCACCACCATGGCAAAAGTTAACCCCCTCTCCCCGAGTGTGCGGTAATGTGCACTTGCTAAAACCCCCTTCCATTACATGCACACTCTTACCCATCTAACCCCCCATTTCTAACAGGGATACTTTCAAATATCTAACCAATACTTTCATAGAGAAAAATACCGCAGAAAATATTCATAGCAAATGTTTTATAAAACAGCAACAAAAGCTGACAGCGAAGACAACAAAGTATGATTAAAGTACCTTTCACATGACAATAGAGCAAAATACATGTAAAAAGGGAAGTTTTTGGGTACATACTTAGATGTGTCAACCCCCTTCCCCTTTGTACTTTTGTTTGACACTGTACCCTGCTTCGTGCATATATAAGGTATGAATGATCCTAATGTCAAAATTACCTCATTAGCATATTGTTTTCTATTCTCAAACAACAAATATTTAGTATACTGTTGAAAAGTTTCAAATATATTTAGCCCTCGCTTTTTATATACCCTCCTCCTCAATAAAACCCTTCCAGAGTGCTTGACATCATTAAGCCCCTGGGGGCTTCATAGAGAACTTACAGTACTTCATTCTGTACTTTCTTGTGACTGTTACATGCCCCCTCCTCAAAGTCATGCATGCTCTTTACAAGGACCTCATAACTTCTTCCTCTATGATGCATGATGTAACCTATCCTAAACAAATACTCAAACAAAGGATGCTCCTTGACGTGCTGTTTGAGCTTTTTACTAATTCATCCGGCAACAACTACTGATACTACATTGTCTATGTTTATTGCACATTTGGCTCATTCATGGATTCATGATCACATGTTCCTACGATGGAGCACGTGACCCCCTGACGTGTGTCGTTGGAATGCAAAACAGAATTGTTGACAGAATTTGGGGAAAATGATTGCGAAAATATGCTTGCAAACCTATGCTAGGCTATACGGTTCCACAATTTCTTCTTCTTTTACAGAACCATCTAGTCTAGCGTAGGTTTGTGCGCATATTTTCACAATCATTTTCCCCAAATGCTGTCAATAATTTGTATTTTAATATTGAAGACTCTATACTGTGCAACTTTGTTTACGGTTTCGTCTATCCTTGGAAAGGTGATATGCACCTAGTTTGCAAGCAACCAATGACCATCCGCTACATTCGCCCTTCATTTTAGCGACAACTTGAGCTCTCCACAGTGAGTCACAGGGTTTTATGGTGCCCTCCTCTAGCAGCCTTTAGCCTAAGTTCCACAAACAGTTTTCTATGACAAATTTCTGTGACAAGTTTGCTTGCTCATGTAAATGGGCAAGAATCTTTCTATGACAAGTAGTCAATGACACGAGAAAAGTGATGTAAACTCAGTGTAAATTGACAAGAAATATCTTTGCCAAGTGCAGTGGAAGCTCAAATTACATTTCCATTGTTATCCTGCATGTACGAAATTACACTATTCCTCAAATTTATTGAGATTATGTTGAAATGACTTGTCAGTTCTTTTGTCCATTTTTAATGGAATTCTCCAATACTGCTTTTCTCCATGCTACAAAATCTTCCGATTTTTGCTGTAAAGTTCTAGAAATAGCTGCACGCTTTTTCTACAAAAAAGTCATTCCATCTCAGTACTGAGAACTTTCTTTACTCTTTCACAATTCCAGTATCAAAACTTTCTTAAGACTTTCTTAGTCAAACTTTTTGAGTTCTAATGTTTTGTACATGTGCATGTGAAATTTATCATGTAACCACAGCTTACACTGACAAGGAATATCTTTGCCAATGCAGCGGAAGCAATCATGAAAGCAGCAGAACAATGAGAACAATGGAATGGAAGAGTCTGAGCTAGAGCAAAACTTGTCAACTTTACTTGCCAGACCATTTACATGAGCAATTTGTCATATGACGAGCACACCTGTTCACAAGCCGGCATGCTAGATTTCAAACAAGTGTACATGTCGTAGAAAAAAATGTTTTATGGCCTGATCTACTCTAGAAAATAAAGATTGTCATAAAAGATTTGTCACAGAGAAAATTGCTCACAGAACGTGGGCTTTTTTGCCTCAGCTGCAATGAATTGATACCTTTCTTCAATATATTATCTAAGATACTAAGTAAGATACTGAAACAACAATGCCAGAGGTGCATTTAATGTGGTTAGGTACTACAACTTTAGCTGTTATATGAATCCTTGGTAATTTATTGCTACCCTTTCATTTTGTTCCTGCAAGTCTTGGCCTAGAAATATATCTCTGCAAAGATATTGCACAATGAAGAATTTCATGTTTTCATATGTTGTGCTGTTAAGTTGGGTGTTTGCTATACAGTATCTTGGTATTTTAACAGTTAGTAATGAAGCTGCCATTGAAAAAATTTTCATTAGTCTCCTATTTCTTCAATCTAAGACTGTGCTATACTAGGGTGAATAAAGCAGTTGCAACTTCCAGAATCTCTAAAGGGACAATGACTTGTACTACGCACGAGACTGTCCTCCATTGCTCAATGGCAACAGTTCATCAGAAGATATTTGATAAAAGATGTTTAACTATTTTTCTCTATATTTCAGAAAATGCTGCTTTAAATGCATTAGAACATCTACACAACATTACATATAGCCTGATATGAAAGTTCAAGAGATGATTGTATTTACTAACCTGACAGGTAACACAAAATTGATGGCAAAGCTGAGTTTTCCCAGTTCTGAACTCACCAAAAATTTCGGTTATAGATCCTGTCTCTATTCCACCTGCAAAAGACATGGAATCAGATTCATCAGGTAAAAGAAAGAGTACGCCTTGACATGAACAAAATACAGCACGTGTAGTTATGGCAAGTGCGATCCCACAGCCAAGATAATCTTTGCATTCCCATGATCAAATCAAATCAAGAACCAAAGAAAAGAAGTGTAAGGCACAACTAAGATAACATTTATTTAAAAAAATCGTTCAAACAAGGAAACTACCATTAAACCATTAACAGTCATGACTGTGGTTAACATGCTAGGATCTAAAGAAAGAAGACAAGATAAAGACCATTACTTCTCCAAGTTAAATCATTTTCGAAATCACTAGAATATGTTTAAGACTACCTATTTGCGAGTGCTATCAATCACACAAGCAATTCTATTTTTGTGCGTGTAGGTGCGTATTCGTGCAATCACAGGCGATAAATGATGCCTGAAAAGTACAAATATTGATGCATCTATGACAAAAAATACTCCTACCAACTTGAAGGAGGAAATACAACATTCACACACAATCTCATACAGTGGGTGCTTTCTATGATGAAACTTCATGAATTGCTATACATCTGTTATAGCAACTTTTGACTTCAGTGTCTCAACTCCATATTGAGGATTAAAGTTTCAAATTCTCAAAATTCACACTTGTCAATGCCATCATCATATCTAATACCAACATCTCTGCTTCCTGTAATGACAGAACTCTTTGGTGTCATAACTTTTCAGTTCAAAATATGGCCAAATGTTTGTAGTGCCGAAAATATGCCATTTCCGATTAGAACTGAAAATTTTTCACACCGAAAATTTCAGAAAAATGGCTCTTTACATATTCAGAACAATGAGCACTAGTAAGGGCACTTAGAGAAAGAAGAAGTATTTGAGCTCTTAAAAGCTGTCTGGTTGAGACATACTTTTGGCATATGATGACATCCCAACTTTTTTCTGCAATAAAGCTTAGGAAGCAGAGAGTTTTTACTCGAAGGTAGCCAAAACCATTCACAAAGCTGATTATATTTTTGTTCTATTCATGCAATAATATTTTCATTTTTCCATAGCAATCATGTATGCAAATAACTATATCATCCTCATCATCGATACTTGTTCTTCTTGCGGAACATGAAATCATGGTAAACCTTGATTTCATGTTCCGCATGTATCAAAACAAAGAGCACCTTTCAAAACAACAGAGTTTCCCTTCCGCTTTTTCTTTATTTTGAGGCAGGAATTATGTCGATTCCTTCTACAGCATTGCACAATCAAAATTGCCCCTGCAGAACTACTTTACAATAGTGTAGTAAATGGAAATTTACCAACATTAGTAAAAAGGAGAAAACAATCAATAGGCATAAAGAAGCAGTAGAGAATGAGCAGTTGCAGGAGGATACAACAAAACTTATGCCAATAATAGGTGATACACCAAAAATTGTGATATGAAAGTGGGAGACTATGTTCTTACCAAACAAGACAAGTACAACAAGAAATCACGTATCAGAGCTGAAGATAGTGATAAACATAGAATAACTCATAACGTATCTCAACTTAAATGCATTCCATAACCTTCAAATTTAGACAATGCAATGTGAAGTAGACAGTGCACCAGAAACTGACCAGTATAATGAGAGTGATGAAGACGAGTATAATGATGCAAAATGGAAAAACCTGATCATCTTGGAGTACAAGCACAATCTGAAATCTTTCCTTGAGTCAATACCATCAGAAATCTCACGTAATTGCAAGGGGGGAGTGATATAGTATTCAAAGACTAGTGCCCAAGAAACTGAACTGTGTGACACTTGCATATGTGTACCTACATTGAGGTGAGAACTCTTGTTGTGTTATGTTGCAAGAAGGTTGTTATTTATTGCATGTTTTCTATCCAGCACATAAGGATACATTAAACATAATAGCATGAGATATTGTTTCTAGCTTGACTCTAGGCATACAGCACCAAAGTACCATACTGGCATTTCCCTTCCAGGTTAGAGCATAGTCACAAGAATGCACTAGTCTGGACGCGAACAATAGCCTATTGTTCTATGTTGTCTTCCATGCTTTTGATTGTAGCCTGGAGCATGTCAGACTACAGACCGTTGAGAAATATCGATTACTGCAACCTTGAAAGGAAAAATTACAGAAGAAAAAGTGTGCAATTGCTATTCAGGGCCTCCAAATCGTGGGAGGCCCTGATAAAGTGCTTGCAAGTAGATTCCATAGTGATCATAATCTCTATACACTAAGATGATAATATGCAAATTTTCCTGCGTGCCACCGTGGGCCCCGGAAAACAATGGGTACAATAGCGTCAATGATGGCGCCAGAAATGGGTAGCAACAGTCGTATGGTCAAGTGCGCAGCACTAGCCGCAGTATGTGTGGGGCATTTGGGTAGATGGGGTTATCTATTCTGTACTCTAGACTTCCAATAAGGTTGGGTTTTTGAGAGTGATTCTTTTTCGCCGAGAAAATCGAGCTTTTCCCAGTGATGTTCGATCAATTGTGGCCATTCCCTGCGATTTCTGTCAATCACGCATATTTTTGTATTGTTTTGCCTGTCCATCAGGTGCATTGTTCCATTGTTCGGTTCTACCCGCGGACACATTTGGCCTGCAAGAACGAGTCGCCATTTTGCTTTTGACATGCTACGGCTGCTGTATGTCTTGCCAAGTGAATTTTTCACTGTCTTTTCCTCAGGTTTTGCATTGACAAATTGTGTACACTGAGCACAGCAAAGACATTATTCTAGCTGCAAATTTCCGCCAGATTGTCTATATTGAAGTAAGTAATAGATATTTTGATTGTTTGAAGGGTACCTTTGTGTTAACAATTGCAGATTTTTATAGTGTACTCCAATACTAAATAGGTTGCCAATTATAGCTTCATGAAGCAATTATTTATGCTCAAGTGGCAGAGCTTAATTACGGTTTGATTTATTGTGTGCAGATTTTTGGTGTGTATTCCAATACTGAATGGGATATGACATATAACTTCATGAACAAATTAGTTATGCTTAAGTGGCTTACCTGATATACTAAAGTTTGATTTACTGGGGGTAACTTTGTGTGCAGACTTTTATAATGTATTCCAATACTGAATGTGTATTTAATTGTATTTCATGAACCAATTATTTACGGTCAAGTGGCTGAATTTTTAATCAAAAATTTGATTTATTGAAGGGTTCCTTCATGCGAACAAGTGCACGTTTTTGTAGTTTATTCCAATACTGAATAGGTTTTCAGTTATAACTTCATGCCCAATTATCTTTTATCTTTGCTCAGATGGCTGAGCTTATACTCTTAAGGCTTAATTTATTGAGGAGTAAGTTTGCATGGACAAGTGCAGACTTTTTCAGTGTATCCCAATGGTGGATGGTATTTTTAAATATAACTCCATTAACCAATTGTCTTTGCTTAAATGGCAGAGTTCCCATTCTAGGATGTGACTTAGAATATTGAAAACTTCTCTTTACTCTGCTTCTGATTGCAGGGAACAGGCTGTTTGCAAAATAGTACTTCCATTTAGCTAGTCACAATTTTGAGTTTGGGCGTTAGTAAATTTTTTAACTTTGTCTTTAAGTTCCTATTTATGTAGTATGCAGTCTGCAAATTGTGTTTGAAACCTTGCTCCCAATGTTGTGCACATTAAGTATTGTCTTTACCCAATGTCTGCACGAAATGACCTAAGATTGTCATCAAGCAAATTATTCTACTACATTAATTGCACTTTGTTTTGGACTATGTTTTCATGAATGCTAAACAAATCAACACAAGTGTGGTACTTATCAACATAAGAGTAGACATGTGGTAACTTAGAAATGACAATACTCTGACAATACTGTTTCTACATGCATGTTGTTTCTACATGCAAACAATTGTTGAAATGGACAACCATGGCTCCCCCCATCTGAGAAGTTCATGTTAAGTCATGGCAGGTCATTTCTTGTCGTTTTCAAGTCTTTTGCGGCTAGTTTCAGGTGGTTTTAGGTGGTTTCAGATTGTTTTACCATTTAAAAATTACGGGCTACTAATTCAGGATGTCTGTCATGTCATGGAAATCCATTCCCTCATAAATGTGTCAAGGCAATTTGGCCCCTTTTGCAATGTCAGGGAAACCTGACCCTGCAAAAATGCTGTTATATTTTGTAAATTGTATTTAGGATTGATTGATAAATGAAAGCAACTGAAACTGACCCTTTGCACTGACATCCAAGATGGCATAACACTTAAGTCATCTTTTCTCATTCTAGTGCCATTATCTATTCTGTGAAACATATATGGTTGAAAGGTTAAAGGAGTACCAGAATTTAAATGTTTCAAACTTGCTATATAATGTTTCTTCTTTGCTATGCTTGGTAGTTTGACTTGGGGGTCATTCTGGAGGTACTCCTATAATTTTTACTCTATTGGATGATACTTACAATGAAATATCAGTGGAAAGGGGGATATTTGTCGGGGAAATGTCAAAGAAATCCATCTTCCAGATATGGCAGACACCCTGTAATAAAATTCATACATATTTTACAATACACAATTATTTGTAGGAACTGTCTCTGAATTTCCCAGTTTTTAACTGATTACTTTCAAATACGAAGAGGAAGCTTTTTCATAGGTAACCCAGGTAGTCAAGGCAAGGGTCATTTCCGGGGTTTATTAAATAAGTTCATTGTGTAGCTTTATTCTATACCATGGGGATCATTTCATGATTTGTACTCATTTTCTTACTTAAAATTCTTCATTAGATAATTATTAGGCTCTGTCGTGAAAAAGTGGGCAAGACCTGCCATGAATAATGATATGATTGTGCACCTTTATTGTCAGTCATGGTGGCACTTAATATGCTTTGGAATACTGAAGCAATTCTGTCAGCATTAAGGGTATTGTGCATGAGAATTCACTCTCGATATGAGAAGCCACTTCATGACTGATTGTATGGTGGGGAACTACAAATTACAACTGTTTGGCTGCATGCTCTTCAACGACAGAAGGTCACAAATGTGGGGCTAATATTTACAGTGGTTGAATGCTAGAAAAAATCCTGAACCTGTTATTTATTTGTCAACAGGATGGCAATACATAATGTTTCATTAACCAAAAAACTGGTTTTTCGGTCTATTGCTATGATGAGATAAAGTGCACAACAGAATTCCGCCATCGCATTGATGCATACTGATCTGTACAGCACATTGTGACAGTTGGGACTGTTGATGCTGTATTCTGCAGAGAACTTGCTCTCTAAGGACAATTCAATGTCTGTCATGGTCCTGACTGTTGTTCAAGTGGACATGACAGAATTCCATTCTAGAGCTAGTGCTCAATGGTGTATGCTGCAACATATAGTGGACTGAACTGTTCATGTTGCATTTTCTAGCAGAGTTATATTGAACACTATATACATTTTCATATAAGTGTAGTCAGTGCTTCTCAATTATTTACAAAGCCCATATAGAAAAAGAAACTACTTTATGTGCCCTGCTCATTGTAAATAACGTGATTATCTGTAAAAAATTTCAGAAGTGTATCTGTTACCTGGGGTCATATGAAATTTCTTTAGCATCGAATAGCAACCCTAAGCTGTGCAGGCCCCATAATTCAGAACACTTGTGTTGCCCCCTTAAATCACATTATATTATATCACATTACATTACATTATATTAAATTATATTATGATATATTATATTACATTATGCTATATTAGATTACAGTATATTCTATTACACTATATAATATCATATAGCATAGTTTAATTGGTTGCTGAGTGGTTTCCATCTCTCATGATAGTTTTCCTAACTTAAAGAAATTTCATTTACATTCTCCTTTGCTTTTTGGTTGTCCTTTAACTCTGCAATATCAATCATTTCCCAGGCACAGTTGCTATTGATGAGTTAATATAGTTTACTAATCAGCAACATTGGTATCATTGTTTGGGGTCAGATTTTACAACTACATTTTCTAAGATTTTACAGATTTTATATGACTGATATTTTATAGCTACTCGTTGTAAACAATATGATCTACAAAAATTTTATGAATATTCCTGTTACCTGGTGTCATATGAGATTCCTTTAGCATCACACCTCACCCCCAAGCTGTGCAAGCCCCATTACTTCAGAAACACTGATGTTGCCCACTTACAGTTTTGGTGTATTGAGAAATGTATATTATATTATTGGTCCTGGGCATTGACCTTAAACTGCACCCTGGGGTTCCCTTGAGCAATGTTAGCAATATAGCTCTATGTGCCAGTGTTATGGTGAAGGTATTGGCAGCAGGTCAGTGGATTTTCATGAAGGGCTGAAATGATATATTCGTATAGAAGGCTTTCATGATATTATGTCTGGCGTGAATACAATCCAATTGGACAATCGGCAGAGGTAACCTGCCTAATTAGCAGGCGCTGCGAACAAAGAAAAAAAGTAGGAGGCTCTACTTTGTAACTATTTGTTTTTCTTCCTGACTACTCTCCATGATATGATGGACATGAAAACAAGTCCATACCACATCGGTCGTCGCATGGCTTATCAAGGGCCGCGTTGTCCAGTGGGTAACCAGGTTGGCAATGACAAATATGCTACTGGAAAGCAACTTAGAACAAATTTAGTATTGGTGCATGGAATGTACGAAAGATGAAGGAAAGTTGGAAACTGCACACTATAAGTGATGAAATGAATAGAAATAAACTAGAAATACTAGGAATTACAGAGACAAATTGGACCAACAAAGGTAGTTTCAGAACTCATGAAAACAAGACTGCAATGTACTCAGGAAAGGATGAAGCACATGGGTATAGCAATGAAGTCGCAGTCATTTTATCAAAGGAATCAGCCAAGTCACTAATTGGGTATGATCCTATACCTGATAGAATAAAGTCAGAATAACAGCTGAACACAACATCAGTGTAATTCAATGCTATGCACCGCTGTGGAAGCTAGTGATGAGGAATTGAAAGACTTCTATAGTATGCTGCGAGAATCCATTGATAACACTCAAACTCGAGCTATTACAATCATGATGGGAGACTTCAATGCAAACATAGGAAAGCTAAACAACAATTCTGATATCTGTGGTATATAAGGTCTAGGAGACCATAACAAGAGAAGTACAAATCTTTTAGAATTTTGTAGCATTAATAATCTAGCGGTTGCAAAAACACTTGTCCAACATCATCCAAGGCATCTCTACAACTGGGTGTCGCTTGATAAGAAAACACGCAATCAAATTAATGACTTTATGATCAATAAGAAATGGAAAGGCAGTTTACAAAATGCAAATACGAGACCAGGGTCCGATTTTAATAGTGATCACCAGCTGCTTGTAATTGATTCAAAGTTTAGACTAAAAAAAATAAAGGAACCACCAACGGTGCTAAGATATGATTATAGGACTATAAGTGATGACTATAGAGTTGAGATTTCTAATCGTTTTGAATCTTAGCTTTGATGATGAAAAAACACCAAATGACCTATTGGAAGAAGGTAAGAATATTATACTAAATGCTGCAAAGGGACATATTCCTAAAAGAACAAAAAAGAACTATCAATGAATCCCTAGTGAAACCATTAACGAAGTAGAAAAACGGCGACAACTCAGTGCTAAAGGTTTACGTAATAATGTCAACATCATAGAATACAATAAACAAAATGCATTAGTCCAACGAATGATTAGAAAAGACAAAGAAAAATACCTTGATGAGCAATGCAAGCGCATTGACGACAATTCCATTACAGATTCAATTAAAGACCTTTATCAAGGTGTTAAAACTTTGACAAATAAATTCAAACCAATGATTCATACAATTAAAAATGAAAATGGTAAGATTCTTGGTGAAGCTGAAGAAGTGATTGAAAGATGGGCTCAATATAGTGAAGATCTCTATAAGAAAAATACAAATATTATTGTCCCGCAGCACACATTTGTAGTGAATGATGAAGAGGAATAACCACAATTATACTCCAAAGTGGCTAAAGCAATTAAAGAATTAAAGGCTAATAAAAGCCCAGGTTTTGACAATATTACAGCAGAGTTGGTAAAATGTGGAGACAAAAATGTCGTCAATTACTTTCTCAAACTTTGTACCTCGATTTGGGTAAAGAAAAAATGGCTAGATGACTGGACTAAATCTGTATTTATACCAATTCCAAAGAAAGACGACACTTTATAGTGCTGTAACAACAGAACAATCACTCTCATAAGCCATTGGAGTAAAATTCTGCAAAAATTATTGCTGGTAAAATGCAAATTAAGTTAAAAGAGGAAATTAGCGAAGAGCAAGAGGGATTTCGATCTGGCATGGGCACTCGGGATCAGATTCTAAATCTAAAGATGGTAATAGAAAAGAACAGAGAATATGGTAAAAATATATACATATGTGCTTTATAGAATACAGAAAAGCTTTTGCTTTGGTGTCCCATGAATTACTCTGGAAAAGAATGCTTGAAATGGGATTCTCTAGTCACATAGTTGATCTCATCAAGCGCCCACATACTCATCAAAGTGCAACTGTAAGAACAACACATTGATTAACTATAGACTTTAGGATTGAACAAGGTGTGCAACAAGGATGTATCTTATCCCCACATTTATTTAACATATACTCTGAAGTAGTTATGAGAAATGCCCTTGAGGGTTTTGAAGGTACAGTAAAGATTGGTGGGAGGAGCATAACAAATTTGACATATGCATATGACATTGTGTTAGTAGGTGGTAGCATAAAAGAGATGCAGAATATAGTAAATAGGGTCCATGAAGCTACAATGTCTGCCAAAAGTCTTGGAACACTTCCTGTGATTTATGCTATAGACGAACTACAAAATCCCCTCCCCCGTAAAACAATGTTGTTTGAAGGGCATATGACTAGCACGTTTGGGAGAAGTGATGCCTGTCCAAATAGCTAAGGGCCCTGGCTACTGATTCAACATTGTATGAGGGGGGGGGAGGGGGTTTACACTCTCATTACTGACAAGAAAATAGGGCGGGGGTAGAAAACCCTCAAAACTGTATGGGTGTTCCAACTACTTTCGGCAGAGATTGTAGTAGCCGAGCGGATCTATATCTCAATACAAGTAAAACCAAGGTTATGAAGATCATTAAAGTTCATGTACGAAATGAACAAAGCAACATACTTGTTGATAGCCAAGATATAAAAAACGTGAAAAATTATGTTTATCTCGGAGCAATGATTACCGAAAATTATGACAATTCTAAAGAAATAAAGAGACCTATTTGCTATCACAAAAATGCAATGATTTCACTAGTCAAAATTTGGAAAGACAGGGCAATTTCAATTACCACGAACAAAAGACTTTTAAAATCCTTGGTCTTTAGTATTGCTACTTATGGATCTGAATGCTGGCTGTTAAAAACAACAACAAAAAGAAAATTAACTCCTTTGAGTTGTGGTGCTATTAATGCTTATTACGAATAAAGTGGACTGATAAACAGACTAATGAATATGTTTCAAGTAAAATTGGAACTAGCGAAAGATTGCTGACTACCATTGTTAAACGAAGAATGGCTTTTGTCGGACAAGCACTCAGATAAGGTGACATTTGCAACGACTTATTAATTGGCGCTGAGTATGGAAAAAGAAGAAAAGGTAGACCAAACACCAGGTATAGCGATAACATTCGAGACTTAGATGGGAATCGGAGCTTTGTTGATTTGTATCGACAAGCACAGAATAGAGAAGCATGGAGAGCCAAGGCTGTTCAGCTAAATGAACTCCCCGTTCAACGATGATGATGATATTATATATTAAATTATGCGATACTATATTACATTATATTATACTATATTATGTTATATTATATTATAGTATATTATATTATATTATATTATATTATATTATATTATATTATATTATATTATATTATATGCCATAGTTTTATTAGCTGGTTTTTGTCTTCCATGACATGATCTCTTCCTCTCAGGGGGACGTAAAGTAACAATTTACTGATGTAAGCTGGCAAAGCTGTCAACATATTGACAGTTGTCTGGATTTAGCAACAGAAGTGCTTTATGAGGAAGATTTGCTTTAAAGTGTCAGTACACCTTATTTTCTTCCATAAATCGCTAGACAGGAATGCACTGACAAAAGAAAAGCAAAAATTATTTGAATCAGGGGTGCAGTTGCTGTAATACGAGGTATTAAAGTTGCAAAGTTAGGCAAATTACGTCATCTTTCGTGGCACAGTACCGCGGAGTTGGGAGACTCGGTCGAAATGAGATTTGACGTCATAGTGGGAACCCGCATATTGGACTGGCCAGATACCCATACAAAGCCCTATATAGGTTACCTAAGAAAATTGCTTGAAAATGCTAGCAAAGTGCACTCTACTTGCAAATGGAGGCATCCATCAAAAGTACTTACATATTGCGTTATACATGGTGTCATGTTCCAATGATAACCCTCATGGAAGCAAAACTAGACAAGCAAGATTGGTGGACTGTGCTACTTCAATGCGAACAATTCAATGGATGATAGACTGACAAGAAATCAGTCATCTTGCAGTGTATTGTAGTTTGTATGGTCTCAATTAGCAACGGTTCTTGTCCATAATACCTCCAAATCAGATTTATAATATTTTTGTGGTTCTGTATCCAAACATAGATCTAATTCACGCAGGCAGCCATGTTTGCATGGGTGTCCTATGGTCAGAGCAAGATAGGCCACTTCCTATACAATTCGTTTACTGTAATATATCGCATATTATACTCTGCTTCAATTAGGGATAAATCGAGCATAATGCAATATTGATAGGCATGGGTTGTTTTCTTAGGCCCCCCGGGAAAAACTTCAATGAAACGAACAACGCGAATTGAAAACAAGTGTATCAAAAGAAGAAAACGTAGGAATGTTTCTTTGCAGACTAAAATAAGCAAGATAGTAGTGTTTAGCACTGCTTTCAACGATAAAGGCACTGACTAAATGACTTTTTAAGGGCTGTAGGCAGGAAGCAGTCAAAACTCGGGGGCACGTGCATTCAGGGGAACCCTCACAAGCAACAAATGACACTACATGAGCTGAAAAAGTGTACTTTGTGTACAAATTTATGACAAAGTGGGGTACATGTCCCCTGTACCCCCTCCCCTACATCAAAAATTGCAAGTAAGGAGTACATGGAAGTATAGGTAACGATGTATCATGCACTGGACCAGGTTCCTCTTGGGATCGAACATGGATCCCGTCTTTTGCATTATATGCTGTGCAATCATTTACTGCACTTTAGCCTGGGTTTACTTGCTGCAGAGACAAGGGCCAATTGGTAATGTTTTTGAATGTCACACCCCACACCCTTGTGTGTACCACTGGCTGCTGCCTAGAAATACAAAATGGGCGCCTACGTTGGGAGGGAAAGATCTGTATATCAAACAACTCAAGCTTTCTGCATTTCTTGGTGAGTACAGCGAACTTTTTTATTACCAGACAAACAAAAACGTTTTAGTTTTTATAGAGTAATCATGCTAAATTATCTACCATTATGACATGGGGCAAACAAGTAATTTCTTTATTCACTGACCATAAACTATGCCCCATAAATGAAACAAACCAAAGTCATTGACGCTTAAGTATAAGTGCCTAAACCATGTTGTGTAATAATTATGTAGTAGCAGTAAACATTATCTACTGAAGCCTAGAAACATTTACAATAAGAGGAACATAATTAGCACTACTCAAATGATGTGCAATTGAGTCTGATGTGAAATTTTTTGAATATAACAATGAAGTTGCTCCAAAAGATACTCCTATTTCAAGTACCAATGAGCATACTTGCCTAAAGGAGCAACTTCTCAATAAGTGCTATCATTGACGACTCATAAAAGCAGGGGGTTTTTCTACCTTGCCTATCCTTCCTTTTGACATGAAACTATAATGATGTCATTCAACTATTGTCAATAAACATAAATTTTTTTATTCAATCAATAAATTAATCATAAAAACTCATATTCTTATGAGATGCTAAATGGATGTTACTATACGTTTAAGGATTGAATGAAGAAATTACCTAATGATATTCACTCAAGCTATTGATTGGCTTATCATTCAATGATAAATCAGTTTCCTACCAATACAATATCATTTCATACCTTAGATTGCTTTGCAATGTTTTGAGTAAAGCTGAATCCTGTTGTAGTATACTAAGCATCTAAACAATGTCATCAATTTCGTTTCTAAAAGTAAAAGATATTGCATCCACACTTACGGTTGCCTAACAGTAATATGCGGATTCTAAAGAAGGGCCTTACAAATTAAGGCAATGCCTACGTGGCTTCACGTGTAGTTTGGGAGTTTCCTTTGCTAACTTCCAGCAATTAAAGGTCTATTGTATTTGCTTTAGATGTAAATTTCTGCCTATTTAGCATATAAATATTTTTGGGCAATGAGCCCATTTTTTCATTCATTAGAATGTGTGATAGAAATATATGAAACTGTGCTTTAGCTGACAAATGCAAATAATTGGGTGTCATTGTTGTGGTCAAAAGAATCATTGAATGAAACAATATTGAATGGTCTTTTTTTGTACCTTGAGGAGCGGTTTCAGTTGTTTTGCAGTTGCTTAAAATTATTCTTTGAATGCGTAAGATATAGCTATAGAGCAAGTTCCATCTTCAAAAGAAGTTGATAGTGGACAATAATTGTAAGTTCTTGTTACTTCGTTCGTATAATCGTTATTTTGTTATTTATTCCTAATTTCTTCGCTATTTAGTACTACTCTATATTTTCTTTTATGTAGCGAAAACCTATGTGAGTCCATGCAACTTTATGCGAGATGATGTTGATTATTTCTGTCACTACATGAGTGTATCCAGTTGTCCTATCTCAATCTACGTACTTCTGAAGGAACGTTGCCTTTCATTTTTTTCAAATTATCACGCTTTGCTGGTTGATGGAAATTTTTGCATGATATACAGACCCTTTCAAGTGTTTACAGGGGTTATCTTGATTTTGAGGACATTGTTTGGAGTTGTTATGGTTTCAATTGTTGAACATCTTAGAAATGCTATTTGCAAAATTGCCACTTTTCAAGAACATGTTTTGATATTGCTTCTATCAGTCTCGAACAATTTTGTATATCATTGCATTATGGAACATTCAAAAGGACGTAAAAACACAACTTAGCCCTACGAGATTAGGTATTCTGCCTCAAGCAGGATCTTTGCCTACGGATGTCAAGTTCAATTACGGGAACCCTTCTGCAGCTATTGGCGAGCCATTGCTGGAGCATGCCGATTTTCCGTATTTAATTCCAAGGCCACCAAGAGTTTCTCAAATGAAAGAAAAGGGCCTATCACATTGGATGGAGAAACGTGAACAACGATGCAAGAATCAAAGTTATTACAGTGAGATTATCGACAATCACATCATTCAGATTCAAAGTTTATTGGTTTCAATGGAAAATCTTGATATCGTCAAAGATTGTTTTAATAAAGTTTTATATTCTTATTAAGATTTTAATGGTCCGTTTGACAGTGAGTAAGATAAATTGAATGATCTTAATTATTTTCGTATTTCCGCAAATTTCAGGGATGTGGAGTTACAAGTGTCAAAATGGATACAAGACTTTAATGCTGAAACTGAAAAAGCATCGCATTTTGCACATGTACCAAAGTCTTCAAAAGGCTAAACTCGTTCAAGAAAATCTAATACATCAAGGATATCCCTACCTCCTAGCAGCACCCTAGATGACATGATTAGAATCGGGGCAAAGATTGCTGAGCTCAAAGTAAAATCAGAATTTTTCGAAAAGGAGATAAAAACACAGGCAGGACTTGATAGAACAAGGGAATGAGAAAGAATTAGTCGCAGCACAAGCAGCTTACAAAATTCACAGAAAATGTTGCGAGGACAGTTATGCTTTAACTTCCTCTTAAAACGTAGAGGAAAGTGGAGTTAATAATGAAAGATTAAGATGACATCAGAGGTAGATTTGGATTTCTCTAAAGAAGAAAATAAGTTTGTTTATGAAGAAACAATAACTTTTGATGCCAAAGCGCCATTAAACTTAGCATAGCATATTTCATATGCCAGGCCACAGTTTACAGAAAGATATACAGCCACACCAAACCCATTTGTTTCTCAAAAAAGGCACGTTATGTTTGATGCACCTGATCCTCCAGTAATACAAGCTACTTCTCAAAATACAGCTCAGATAGTCAACAAGGTATCAAACGAAGAGAGTATGGAAGTAATGGAGATGTTATATCAATTAATGGCCAAACAAAGAGAGTATCTACAGCGACAAGGAGCTCCATAACCACAACTTGAAAAATTTGGTGGCAATCCGATGAAATATCAATACTTCATCAACATGTTTGAGACAGTTGTTGATGCAAAAGTTAAAGATCCCACAGATAGATTAATAATGTTGATCGAGCATACATATGGTGAATCTACTGCATATCAAAGAGCAAGGTGTTTGCTACAAGAGAACTACAGGAATCCAATAAAGACAGCAAATATGTATATGGAAAAATTAAGATAATGGCCGTGTATTTGTGAAGGGGATGGCAAGGGGATTCGTGGGTTTCTTGTTTTCTTAATCAAATGTCAAGGTGCGCTATGGATCAACATTATGTCAATGAACTAAATGCCAGCACTCTTGTGCAATCACTCTATATCAAACTACCTCAGAGATGGCAAAGAAAGTGGTCAGAGAACGTGAGCACACTGTTATCAAAGGCTCAAAGAAGAGCATTATTCGCAGAATTTGTTGATTTTACAAGAAAAGAATCAGAAGTCGCTAACGATCCTACATTTAGTAGAGAAGCGTTATCGAAAGTTATTGACAAGCACCCTATAAAAGTTGACCATTCAAAACTAGCAAAAGGAGCTTCAAAACTGAAAATAACGTCTTTTGTAATCAACTCTGGAAGTTGTAATACGAGCAATGAAGCAGTTGTAAAACATTCTCGTCTTTACTGCAGTAAAGAACATTATTAAGATGATTGCAAGGAGTTTCTAGCCAAATCACCTTATGCTCATAAAATGTTTATAATCACAAAGAAGCTTTCTATTGGGTGCTATTCATTAGATCACAGCATTAATGGTTGCCCACAAAAGCGCGTATGTAGCAAAAAAGGTTGTGAAGGATCTCATCCATTAGGCATGCATGATACTCATAAAATAAGACCCAAAACAGCAAAGAACACTTCAGATATAGAATCAAGCGGTAACATCAAGCGGTAACAAAGACACTAGCAATGGGTGTACGAAAGCAGTCGTATTTTTGGGAAAAAGAGTAGTATAATGTCATTACGTATGTTGCCAATGTTGTTATTTCACAAAAGCTCTCCTGACAAAGTACTAAAAGTGTAGGGCATGCTAGACAATTGTATTCAATTACAGAAGAGTCGCAAGCAGTTAACGACTCTATGAATTCTGATGTCAACGATAAAAATTCACTAAGTCAGCCAAGATTGTTTTCTCGTAAAGATTTGCCTATAAATGAAGATGAGATAACTACAAAAGGCAAAGTGAAGAATTGGCCACATTTAAAAACGCATTGCAAAAGAAATCCCTGACATGGATCATGATGCTCCAGTTGCTTTACTTATTGGTGTTAACTGTCCTGCAGCATTAAGGCCATTAGATGTTGTAAATGAAGAAACAGGTGGCCAATTTGCACAGAGAACTGCACTTGGTTGGTGTATAATTGGCCCCATTTCCGATGCAAATGAACAGGTTTCAACATTAGGATGCAACAGAATTGCAGTTTTGGATAGCCCTACAAACAAGATTGCTCAGCATTATTTTGGAGTAGAAGAAGTTGTCTCAGATAAACATTTATCAAGCATGTTGACAGATATGTATAAGAAAGAATTTAATGATCCTAAACCAAAGGAAATGAAGAAAGCAACTGTTTCAAGAATAGCAGAAAGAAGTCAATTTCTTAAAGAAAATGCAAACTCTAAAGTTAATGAAAAGTTTCTGAAAATGATGGAAAATAATGTGAAGTTGGTAGAAAGTCACTAACAGTTACCACTTCCTTTCAGAAACAAAGAAGTCAGTATGCCAAACAATCGTGAACAAGCTGTAAAAAAAGCAATGTGGATCAAAAGCAAATTTTCAATTTTATGCGGATTATGAGCGCTTCATGAACAAAATATTTGCAAAAGGATTTTCTACAGAAGTTGCTAAAGAGAAATTGAAGGTAGAAGAAGGAAAAGTATGGTATCTACCACAACACAGGGTGTATCATCCACAAAAGAAAGAGAAAATCCATGTTGCTTTTATTGTTCTTGTGAATATAAAGGAACATCGCTTAACAAGAAGCAATTACAGGGCCCAGACTTGACAAATCTACTTGTTGGAGTTCTGATAAGATTTCGCATTAATCATGTTGCATTTCTTGGGGATACTGAATCTATCTTTTATCAAGTGTACATCCCAGAAGCCCAAAAGAGTTATCTACGATTCCTATGGTGACCAGATGGAAAGATAAAAAGTGAACTAAAAGAATACGAAATGTGTGTTCATTTATTTCGTGCTGTCAGTTCACCTTCTTGTGCAAACTTTGTCCTTAAACAGGCAGCCAAAGATAATGCATACCTTTATGGCGAAGAAGCAGCTGACGTTTTTGAGACTAACTTTTACGTTGACGATCTTCTTAAAGCAACTGAGACAACGAATTCTGCAATAAATCTTATTTGGAATGTGAAAAAGATATGTGGTGCAGGAGGTCTTAGACTTACGAAGTTCATTTCAAATGATCGTGAAGTTCTTTCATCCATACTCACAGAAGATCATGCACCAAACATAAAAAACGTTCACTTAAACTACGATGAGTTACCGATTGAAAGAACTTTAGGCATGCAGTGGAACATAGAAAATGATCAATTGGAATTTTGATCGACCTCTTACATGCCGTGGTATACTTACAACAATTAGCTCTATATATGATCCTTTTGGATTACTTGGACCTTTGCTGCTTCCTGAGAGAAAGATATTACAGCGAATAACAGATACTAAGCAAGGATGGGATGAGCCACTGTTATCAGGACAACGAGCCTCTTTGGAAAAATGGAGAGATGACTTGCGTGTGCTACCTTATGTTAAAATCAATAGATATTTTATGTGTGAGTCATTTAGTGGGAATAAATCAGTACAATTACATCATTTTTCCGATGCAAGCACATACGGCTATGGTGTTGCAAGCTATCTGCGCATACGAGACACAGAACATAACATTTGCTCCAACTTACTAATGGGGAAATCAAAAGTTGTTCCTAAAGGTACACCATAGATACCAAGACTACAGTTAACTGCGGCAATGGTTCCAACTAAGATAAGTTGGTTTTGCAGCGCAGAGAAGAAGATTAATTGTGAGTGCTTGAGACACAAGGTTCCTCACAGATGAAGGAGCCATAGTTATTGAACAGATGTAAAAAAAACGTTGTTTTTTGGGGAGCAAGATGTTGTGGTCATAAGGGTCATTGAATGAAACAATATTGAATCGTTTTTTTTGTTGTATCTTGAGGAGTGGTTTCAGTTGCTTTGCAGTTGTTTAAAATTATTTTTTGAATGCGTAACACATAGATATAGAGCAAGTTCCATTTTCAAAAGACGCTGATAGTGGACAATAATTGTAAGTTGTTGTTACTTCGTTCGCATAATCGTTATTTTGCTCTTTATTCGCAATTTCTTCGCAATTTCTTCGCTATTTAGTACATTGCTTCTCAACCGTTTTTTACCCATGGACCCCTTTTCCCTTAATTTTGTTGCAGTGGACTCTTTCATTGCTATTCGAAAAAATGCAAGTTTGCTATTTTCACTATAAGTGGTAAAAGAGATTGTTGTAATAATAAAAAAACACTAGAAAGCAATGATACATTTTGAATGAAATAATCCTTTCTGCATAGCACGTATTCAGTTTGAAAGCGGTTGATAGTTAATGATTTACTATGTCTGATGAAGGGAAAACATGCAAGTCAATGAGATCCCTGGAGTTCATGCTGATCAGTGAGTTTCTTTATATCTGGTTCTATCGATGTTAATGATAATTGAAGATTGTCTCTCTTCACAATATCCAGTCTGTTGCGAACTTCTGAGAGCAAATTGGAAACACGACTAACCACGCTTCAACAAGGTAAGATGATGGGAAAGCAATAGCATAAAGCTATAGTTTATCCCATAGTAATGGGTACTTAGTAGCGATATAATTTGCCTTCCATATATTACATTCCTCATCCTTAAATTTAGCACATAATACTTCATCACTTTGCAATTCAATGAGGGTTTCCTGCAAAGAAGCATCTGCGTCGGCAACATTAACTTCGAAAGGAATTGCCACCGAAGCTGGAATGTCCTTCATGAGTAGGCCACGAAATCGCGTTTGCACATTTTCCGAGTATTCACTATACAATACAAGGTCTTCATCGTTCTCATTGCTGCTTATAGATGCCAAGCAAGGAAACTGTTCAAATGCACGGTGCCTGATATTATTTTTATACAACTGCAGTTTTCTCAGAAAGGCAACAATAGCACCTTTGCTAGATATAAGATCAGCATCTTTCCCTTGGAGCTGTTTATTAAGTTAATTTAGTTTCTCAAATATATCTGATAAGTAGAATACATCACATTTTGTTAAAAGCAGCTCTTCTCCGAGTTGTGTGCTTGCAAGGAATGATACAATAGAGTCCCAAAGTATAACAAAACGTTGGAGGCAATTCCCATTTGATAACGATCTCACCTCTTTATGTAATACAAGGCGCTCAAAATCTTCTCGATTTTGATTACATTATTCAAGAAAAGGCATTCTCAGAGAAAATTTGATTTGATATGGTTCACTTCTTTTATCACAACATGGAGAGCATCATGCATGCGTCCACTAAATTTCTTTGCAACTAGGTGTTGGCGGTGAATCACACAGTGAATGTAAAATACTCCGGGGATAACTTTCTTCAAATATGCAATAAAACCTTTATATCTACCTTTCATGGATGGTGGGCCATCAGTAGCACATGCACTTATGCTTGTAAGCGGAATATTGTTCTCCTCCAAATAAGGAGCTACTTCATTAAAAAATTTTACACCTCTGATGTCCGTCCTAAGACTTCTTGCAAAAGGCATTTCCTCTCTGCGTCATTAATCATCTTTATATCTCACATATGCTAATAGAATGGCTTCACTATCTCTTAATGTTGATTCATCAAGTTGAAGTGGAAACTGCTTAACTTGCAATTTTGCTATTAGATGCTTCTCTACATCCTCTGCCATTTCATCAATGCGTCGTGACACTGAAGAGTTGCTTAAAGGGATGAAATTGGTAACTGCATTTGCATTGTTTCATAACTGATAAAGATGGTACAATTACTATTTCACCAATATTATGAGGTTTTCCAGCCTTTACCATTATTTTGCTAATTTCGTACGATGCCAGCAAGCCATCCTTCACTTTACTCACTTTGCTATTGAGCACTTGAAACACTGTCCTCCTTCCTTTGAAATCATCTCTAAGGTGCCTTAAGCACTCTACTGGTTCATTTTCTTTTCTTTGTGCTTCGTTTCTAAATGGATTTTTAATTGACTTGGTTTCATGCTATCGTTTGAAAGAACATCCATACAAATAAGGCACATTTGCATCATTAAACTTTCTGGTGATGTAATAAATCCATAGGATAGATATCCGACAGAATACTACCGACAATATCTTACATAAAACAGATATGGATAGCCTGTAAAATATTCAAGTTAAAGTATACAGATCTTAACTTGTCAAGATGGACTTCAATGTAAAACTAAAATGAACTAATTGCGTCATGTTGACTTCTATAGACACTGGGAGTAATTATAGTTGCTCAAGACTAAATATCTTTCCTTCATAAATAGCTTCAAAAGTTCGTGACCTCACTAAGGAAGTTAGATATTTGCCTTAAGAATAAACATTAAGCAACACCGCCTGCTTCTTGAGAACTGATACAAATTTGTACCTTCATTTGCTCTTGGCACTGACAGATGTTTGAGCAGCTAGATCGTAAGGAATTACAATAGCTAATGAAAAATAATTGCTCTTACATATCCTCTACTTATTTCAACATGATCCATATTGCAAGGGAAATTTAATTTTTCGTAGTAAAATTTGCTCTGAAGTGGAAGTTCTTCGTGGACCACCAAAATATCACTGTGGACCCCAAATTGCTCAATTTTGCTTGTGGACCCCCAGGAATATTGCATGGACCCCGGTTGAGAACCACTGATTTAGTACTATTCTATATTTTCTCTTTTGTAGCCAAAACCTAAGTGAGTCTATGCGAGTTTATGCCAGTTGATGCTGAATGTCTTTGTGACTGCGTGAGAGTTTCGAGTTGCCCTATCTCAATTTAGGTATTTCTGAAGGAACGTTCCCATCCAGTCATACTTCAGAAGGAGACATAAGTGTAGAAAGTAATTCAAAGCATGTATTGCTACAATTAACATGCTTTCGTCAATGTGAATTCTTAGGACAACAGACCAGCATCTGAACAATAATGGCTTGAAATTAATATTTATGAATTGCTATGCACAAATAGGAACGGCACAGTATCATCTCGTCATAATTAATTGCATCAGTGAGTTGAAGTCTAAGATGCTACACTCCTTGCTAACTGGTGCATAGAAAGCAGAAAATTTCCTCCCCATCTACCAATCTGAAGGTGGTAGATGAGCTCGCCTCATCGTCCGGGGAAGGACCATCACTCTATTCTATTGGTGCCTTTAGTGATTTTGTCTCTTTCAGTACTAGGATAGAGATTCCATGTCTATTGGTTGGTAAGGTTACTGTGATAAGTCGCAGTGGGAAGCTGTTGGGCTTATTTGATCCCTTGCTGTGCCTGAGGGTACCGTTGGAAAAGGTGGACTGCAGGCCTGCCGCCATAAAGTACAAAGGCCCGAACCCATTGGTAGCGCATTGGGAGGCTGCCCCATCAGCTGGTGTATAATCTCGGGCTGCCTGCTATGCCAGTTCGTGACTGGAGCCACTCCTAGCTCGCAGTTCCAGGGGGCCCTTCTGAGGCCACAGGATAGCTATGGAAACATTCATAGGCTCATTGACAAATGCTGCCTCTATCACTTTGACTAACCCAATCATCACTCACTCATTTTGTATTCATACTATGCCTCTCACTCACACAGAGATCAACTCTACTGCAGTTACCAATGTGGCACATTCTAAACTCTTTTCCATCTCATTTTGCAATATTCCTGGACTATCCTCCAGTCTTAACTCTGTACACCAATATCTCCAGTCCTCTAACCTTCATGCACTCTTCCTCACCGAAACTAAAATCAAACCACTGGACCCAAATGACAACTCCATTCTCTGTCCTCATCGAAAATGCCCTGGATATGAGCTTTTCTCCTCTTTCTTCCCAAATGGTGGTGTTTGTGCATATGTCCGCTCTGATGTACAAAGTTCTCGTCTACCTCAATTTGACCTCGCTAATCCTGGTATTCAACTTATCTGGATGAAAATTTCCCTACCTCACACTTCAAAATTCATTTACACCCTATACCGCTCACCTAACTCAACTAACCATGAACTTCTATTTGACCATCTATCTAAGACAATTGACAAAGTTACTCTTCAATCTCCACGCTCTAAAATCACAGTCCTTGGTTATTTCAATGTCTACAATCCAAACTGGCTTACCCACTCTCCACATATCACTAGCCCTGCTGGTCATGATGCAGAGGCCTTTGCCATTGTGAATGGCCTGTCAAAACTGATAGCAGAACCAACACGTAACCCTGATTGCTCAGGGGACAAAGCTAATACACTTGGTCTGTTTCTTACATAAAACCCAGACATTTACTCTAACCCTATTCTAGATTCTCCTCGTGGTAACTCTGACCACTGCCTTATCACGTTACAGCATAACTTTGTCTCCCACCAGGATAGAACTTCCTCTTCTCAAAAAGTTTTCCACTATAGCAAACCTGACTGGGATTCTCTTCAAAACTTTTTCGCTGCTTATCCCTGGTATTCTGGCTTGTCTAACGACCCTTCCTCTTTTGCCACCTTCATCACTAACGCAATTCAACTTGGTATGGATCTTTTTATTCCATCCTGCTATAAATCTGGCAACAAGTTATCTCCAAAATGGTTCACTTCACAATGTGAAAAAGCTGTCGAACATAAAAACCACCGCTTTAAATAATGGAAACTACACCAAACTCTACATTCAAGAGCTTTATTTGTACAAGCTCGTAACCTATGCTCCAAACCGATCATGCCAAATCCTCTTTTGTCAAACGCATCAACAATAAAATTGCTTCATGTCAAACAGGATCTCGCTCCTTCTTGTCCTTAGCCAAAGTTGTCTCACAAAACTTTTGCCATTCTTCTTTTCCACCTCTAAAAAACAACTCTGGTTCATCTTCATGCACTCCTTCCTCTAAAGCTAACCTTTTCGCATCAACCTTTGCTTCCAATTCCAATCTTGATGACCAAGATTTCCAAGCTCCTCTCTACCCAACATCCACCATCACAATGTCCCCTATTAAGTTCTCTACACACAAAGTCCGGAAAGTCCTTCTTCAGCTCAAGACCTCCAAATCTAGTGGACCTGATGATATACCAATGACTTGAAAAATGTAGAGAAGTTGGATAGTGACAACCTTGTTAAGTTCAATGAAGAAAAGACAACACAGTTTGTTATATCACGTAAACATCACCAAGATTTCCCCCCTGTTTTCATGAACGTCCATAAACTGGACATTTCATCTTCTATCACTCAACTTGGCCTTTCTATTTCATCTAATCTCATTTGGCATCTCAGAAACTTGGCTTTCTTTCTAGAGCCCGTGGTTATTTCTCACCTCAACTACTAACTATATATAAATCCCAGATTCGTCTTTCTCTGGAGTACTGCTCTCATGTCTGGGTGGTGTTCCTAAATCGTTTCTCCATCGTCTTGATAGAGTCCAGTCTAAAGCTATCCGTCTTATCAACAATCCAAACCTCACTAATTCTCTACAGTCTCTCTCCCATCGTCGTCTTGTTGCAGATCTTTCCATTTTCTACCACTATTTTCACGGACATTGCTCTCAGAAAATCAAGAATATTATTCCTGATCCAGTAAGGCGTGTTCGAAACACAAGAAGCTCTACCTATTCACACCCCTTTCCAAGTTACACTACCTAATCCACAAACTCTATCTCCCAAGTCTTCTTTCATTCCTAGAACTTCTCAACTGTACAACTCATTGCCACCCACTACTTTCCCTGAATCCTACAATTTGTCATCTTTTAAATCTAACATCAACACACTTTATCTAGTCTCCCTTTCTACTTAAACTTCCCCTCATTTTCTCCGTTTTTCCTTTGTCGGGGATGGATTTCCCTCAAGTTATGGGCTTGCTTTCCATTACAAGCAACTGCATTGTTCAAACGACAAGTTTGGAAACCTTTGAGATTGTCTGCATATACAGAAGCATTAATACACTATTAAATATTCCTTATACCCTATATTATTATCACTCTTTATAATCATTGAGCAGCAAGGTATGAGCCTACCTAAAAACATTCCTTAATTTAAAAGCGTTCTTGTGTCATGGTGCAACATATTTTACACAGGAATCATGAATTCTCTTTGAAAACAGGGACTATTTCCTATAATGGGGAAATTGTTTGCTTTAAGGCAAGACACAAATAGATGATATGCCATATGTAATTGGCTCCAATACAATATGCATTTTTGGGCTACCACACTTAACACTGTAGTTCTACATTTGTTCTAAATTTCTCTAAAGATGAATTAAAGCACTCTTTGTTCACCCAAACTTCATCAAAGTCTGACCGGCTAACAGCATACAATACATTGCTAAAATTCCCAGTATACTTCTAATTATGCATGCCATAATATCCCTCTAGTGCATTAACTACATTCATTTATCTAAATTTATTGCATATTTGCACCTATTGAAATATTAATGATTACTGGTTCAATACATGGGTTGTGCCACTGGGGATCAGGGGCGGTACCAGGAATTTTCTGACCGGGGAATGATTCTTCCAACAACAAGGCTAAAATATGGTTACAAGGGTACACAATATGCAAAAAATGTCCAAAAATATCATTTTACACCTTCCAACAAGGGGGGCTATAGCCCCCTAGCAACACCCCAGTCTCACCCCTTCTGGGGATGCTTGGGGGCTGGAGCCCCACAATTTCACTAAGCCCCCTCGGCACCTAAGTTTTTGAAGATTTCTATGCAGTGTTGGCACTTTCATAGACTTAATGTCCATATGTTAAAAACCATTCTGAAGTTTTGTCCATTAAAGTTTTCTCGCTTCGCTCAATATCGGCACCTATGCAGCATCGGACCCCCAGTATTCATTCCTTGGCACAACCAATAGTACAATGCTTTCAAATTTACTTATCATTTGTTCTTATCCTCGCCCTCTCTGTTTTATTTCATCTTCATATTGCAGCATATGTATAATGAATGAGAGGGTTGAATCAGCGATGTCTCTTAGGTCCATGGCCAGCTACTGCAACATCTGCCTCCTATTGCATTCCGAAGCGGCATGGATCTTTAACTAGGTCTCCAACCCTATTGCTCAGGAAGTTGCTATCACTTTGAAGTAAGTAGGTGGTCTAAAAGTAGCAAATTCACCTAAAGGTGCTTACGGATGCTATCTAGTCATTGCTTCAGTATAGATGGATGGAATATGGGTTCCCACTATGATGTCAACAATGGCTAGATTCCAGATTCCTAACTACATGGCATTGTGCCATGAAAGATTGTTAAATCCTGTAATAACTCAAAATCTAAACGTGCAGCCAAATTTCTATTAGCAGATTCGTCTTCTATGCATTGAGTTACTTCAGAATTGCAAATAAAAAATAAAGTGTATGGGCACTTTAAATATGGGGTGCATTAATGCAATAAAGGGCGCTTTTAACACGCTTTTCACTATGTGATAGTACAGCATGCAGGCATGTACTGACTAAAGTCATTGAATCTAACTTTAGTGACAAGATCATCAATGGTTGGGGGTGAGACACCCCTCCTCTATATACCCACTGATCAACAATGACACACTTAACATACTCCCAGGATTTGATTTTAAATACATACTTTGCATGCAAAAAGAAGACCCAGGGGGTACTCTATACCTTTCTATACAGGAGGACCCATGTCAATATTTGGAATCTGAGATTTTACAAGAAAATCATATTAGAAGTCTGTGAATTGCAGCTTAAGAAAAATTCAATATTTGGGGATTGAGAGTTACAGGTTATGAACAATTTGATATTTGGAGTTTGAGAACTGAACTGAAGTTGCAAAAGCAAAACCAAATTCTAAATACAATAAATAAATGCTTGGGATATTCAACCAAATTTTATGTCAGGGGGAGTCCAAATATGTGGCATTATTTGGGAGCTCAAAACTCTAAGTAAAAATACACTGACATGGACAACTAGGGAGTACCGTATATACACAGCTAGGGAGTGAGTACCCCTAAGAAAGAAGACACGAAAGATTACATATTCTATATTTTCTTCCTTCTTTTATTGAACCATGTAGCCTAGAGTAGGTTTGCGATCACTTTTTCACAATCATTTCTCACAAACTTTACTAACAATTTTCCTTTGCAATCCAGTCACACTCCTCAGGGGTTGCGCTGTCCTTCACAGCAAAATGTGATTTAATCAATCCATGCATGTAAGTGGGGGACTTCTTGTTTTTCTAAGGTTACTTTGCAGATTATGTCCGTTTTTAGTGGGTACTTATAATAGCTTCTCTGATCTATTGAAGCAACCTCCATCACAGCAATAGTGAAGTATATTCAAAATAATTTGCCTCAAAAGCAAGATATCATGAGCAGAATACAAAGCTATGCAGTATATGCTGAATTAGGGAGGGTAGGTCTTCAATGCCAAAGGCATATTAATATTCTAAATTTTTTCGCACGGTTATCATCCTTAGATTCACAGCGCTATGCTAGGAAAGCTTTCTCTATGCTCATAAATGATGTTGGCAATGGTCATGATAACTGGGTATCTCATGCCCGCGATCTTCGGCTCCATTATGAAATACAGCACTCGGATACACGTTCAATCATTAAAACTAAGGTAAATAAGTATTTTGAGTTAGAAGTTTTCCGTAGATTGAATGAGCACATAACTGAAAACAGAAAACTAAGTCTATACGCCTCATTTAAAACAATTTTCAAATTTGAATCCTATCTTGACTACATAAAAGATTTTACTGCCAGGTGTACATTAGCAAAACTTCGGATGAGTGCTCACAACCTCCAAATTGAAACAGGGCGATTTAGTAACAACAAAACTCCTAGAGACGAACGTTTTTGCCCGTATTGCAAAACGCTGAATACTCTTGCAGTTGAAGATGAAGTCCATTTTCTCTTAGTTTGTTCACTTTTTAACGAGGAACGTCAAAAATTTTTAGTTGAAATACATAGAATTTTCCCATCTACTGCCGCACTGAATGACCTCAATATGTACATATGGCTAATGAGCCAAGATGACTATATTATAACCAAATGTTTGGCAATTTTTTGCAAAAATTCTATTGCAAAAAGATCCAAATTTTTAAGTGACCCCAAAAGCATTTAATGAATTTTTTAAGTGACCCCAACAGCATTTCTTTTATAGGTTTCACTTGATACTTAGTCTTAATTCTATTGAGCCAATCGTCTTGTTTTTTTTTTGTTGCGTAGCTTAACTAGTATTTTGTTCATTGTGAGACCCAAGAAACGCTTAATAAACTAGTAGTAGTACTAATAGCTTTGTAAAGTATTCGTAAAGTAACGCTATGAATGCTAGTATTCGTAAAGTAGTATTCATAGCTTTTGCTTATATTTAGTTCTACTTGTTTTGAAATAATTGTTTGTTACTGTTATGTAGTTGTTAATAATAGTTTGTAATTCGCGTTAGAGCTGTATGCAGTTAAGGGCCATCTCGGCCTAGACACTTGAATTACAAAAAAAAAATGTCCTTAAACGGTGACGTGCCGCGCTAAAAAAAAATAATGCATATTGCTATTGTACCTATTTCAGGTCAGGTGAACCCATAGTCATGCTTAGCTAATTGTCTATTGTGCATTGTCTTGTAAAATTTCCATTAATCAGTAAAGAGCGTGCATTCTCACACCTCCACAACTCCTAAACTAGTAGAGACAAGAATAAAGGGTTGGCCAGGCTATCTACCAAAATGCAAAAACATGAATGGAAAATTCATATTTTCCATTGTGCAAAAAAATTATGTTATATCTAACAGCATGATTCTCTATAGAAATATGGCCATATAAGAAACTTTGACATAAAGTCCATTGCCAGGTACAAACTTCTGACAGGTACATTTGATGTAGAAGGACCCATGAGCTAATTCCATCAATGTATTATTCTCAATATCACAACAAAGCTATTATGTCATTCCTGACTAGAGACATTGCTGACCATTAACCAAAGTATATTGAAAAAGCTCATAAAAATCATGCAATATAGCAAAATAAGGAAAACAGCTAAATACAATGCAATCTTTACCTTGCAGTAACTTATCTAGTTCTTTAGAACCTGTTGAAATTTGAATAATTTCTGATCTCTTTTGGTGAAATTCTGTTGCTGTTGTGAACCCAAGTGGGACGAGCTTCCCAACTTCAGCAAGAATTTTATCAGCCTTTGTTTCACTGATTCCTTTAACTCCTAGAAGTGCTTTCTTAGGGGTGTATGCAACTCCTTCCACAGTGAAAAATCCAGCATCAATCAACTTTTTAACATCACTTGAACCGATTCCGTGGTTCTATGATAGAAAATTTCAAACAGAAACTCAAAATAGAGCAGGAAAATAAATAATAAACTGGGCCATTCATGCATACCAAAAACTTAAGACAATCAGTTGACAAATCAATAATAACAAATAACACAAAAAGAATTCAGAATTTAACAAATGACATTGCTATTATCTGCAGTACTTCCTTGATTATCGAGCTGCAATTGGACATAACATTTCCAAAAAGAAGGTCAGACAATCCCAAAATGCCAGTTACATAGAATTATAATTTTGGACATCAGCGTACAAGAAATAACCTAAGGTAACCACAAAGTGTTCTTACCATACTCAAGTAAAATTCTTATCAAAGTTCCATGACATAAAAATTGAGCTCCCTTTATCAGCCAAGGTATAGTGTCAATCTGCATTTATTTCTGTGATGCCAACTCATGGAGTGTAACTAATGTTGACATATTTGCTGTTGCAGCTTTAGGCCCAGATTGGAATCTACACAGGTCATGCAACAGATCTGTGGCAGAAAGCAATCTTATATTTTGGTATGCTGGCACACTTTTGCTTTTAAAATGGCATTTGGCGAAATCTTGCAATCTTGACATAAAAACTAGCATGGCTTGACATATAGTGTTCTCTGAGACTTTCTTTTTAGTCACACTAGTTGGTCAAATGGTCAACGTCTCTCCACCTACGGAAACTGTCTATAGGGTTTATACAGACAGGAAAGTCAGGGAAAAAAGGTACCAAAATTTGGCTAGGTCAGGATGAATAAGGAAAAGTCCGGGGAGTTCTTGAAAAGCAAAAAGGCAGAAAAGTGCTTATTTGGACAGGATACTTATTCAGAACTGGGTGGTTATTAAGGAAAGGAAGAACAGATACAAAAAATGCATCATCTTTCTATGGAGAAGATCGAAATACAACATTCCAGTCGTGGAATCAATAGATCTTCATTATTTTCAGTATCCTCATCAAAGTGCAAAATAGAAATTACAGAACGTGTAGAATAGTCAGAGAAGTCAAAAAAGAGTATTTATTTGTGAGACTGTAAACGTATCTGAGGTCGAAAGTCAAAGAAAGTTGAAAAGGTGCTGTTTCCTTTTCAATATCTATTAAAAGTTACCGCTTAATAGGTAATTGACGGTACAATATTCTATTCTGCAATAGGGCAATTTTCTGGCATTCTAGAGGGAGCTACATCAAACATGTTTCTGGGGCATGCCCTAGACCCCTATTTTGCTATGTAATGCCCATAAAAAGTACAAAATGCACAGATGGATAGCATAGAAATTTTCCAGCTCCTTGTCCCAAAATTACAGACAATTTTTGAGTGGTGAAAGGTTCCCTTTCAATATTCCTATTTTCCTTGTTTATTATGCAGTCCTATCTTGATGATATGGGGTGGGACCTTAGCAGACACTGGATACAAAAGAATATCTAAGACATTTGTTGTGAATTCTGCTTAAAAGATTAGCAATATGAATATCTTTTTGAAATACTGTATTTGCGAAAAACAATCTGAACATAAATTTTCCCACCTCCTGAGACACATTTATTTTGAAAAAGTTTCTCCGGGTCCAACTATGGTGGGCCTTATAGTAGATTTGGGATACAAATGAATATCTAACACAATTACTGTAAATTCTGTCTATCAGATTAGTAACATGGCACTATTATTTGCAAAAAGCAAATTCAACATAGCGCTCTCCAGCCATCTGAGAAGTTCTATTTTGAAAATTTCTGGGCCCAACAATGGTGGGCCTTATAGTACAAAACTGTATACTAGAGAAAAATTGCTTTGAGATATTGGAATACATAGTGATAAGTGACAATAGAACATCATACTAACCACATAAAATCTAGTAAATTTTGCCTTACACCACCCAATCAAAAGGTTCTCGCGACGTCCTGCATATCTTTAATCTCTTGGGCCCTATTAACCTATTTATTAGGCATCCCCTTCGAATAAAAACGTGGCTGTGATCGTAATTATGAAACAGTGTATATCATTATTCGACATAACCTGGCAAAAACACGACTTTTACAGTGTGACTATACAAAGACTGTTCTTACTAATACCTGGTTATGTCGAATATTGAAATACATTCAAACATTGGTATGAAGACTTTCTTCGTCGCTGTGCTGACTCGATTCGATATTCGAAAACGAACGACAACCGTTATAAAGAAACTAGGGGAATAGAAAATAATTTTTATTCGAATTATCTTGAACTTGATCTTACTGAGAAACTTTGGAGGGAAAAAAAAAAT
>WIPJ01002206.1:387562-415801 GCA_018155075.1 Cassiopea andromeda | reverse complement strand
CCCCCCAACGAAAAACCGCACGAGCTACCATTGAGTATATATAACATGAATGGGCCTTTTGCAGCTAAGGGTCACGTGATCCAAATCGCCATAATGGAGAGCAAGCACTCCAGTGAC
This sequence comes from Cassiopea andromeda, assembly GCA_018155075.1. NCBI lineage: Eukaryota > Metazoa > Cnidaria > Scyphozoa > Rhizostomeae > Cassiopeidae > Cassiopea > Cassiopea andromeda. The sequence goes on along the minus strand of WIPJ01002206.1, from coordinate 415,684 downwards.
CTCACGTAAACAGTGGAGTCATATTGTATTTTGATCAGAAGTTCGCAACTGGTTTTCCTATATTCCAGTCACTATTTAGCGTTCCAAGTACGTTTTGGATTTGATCTGACATAGTATCGCATTAATTCATCCGATTTCATGTTTTATATTTGCTTTTTAGCTAACAAACGGCCTATTGATTTTCAAGAAGTTATGGCCTAGGCATGGCCATGCCTGCGTTAAGTACTTTGTCCCTTCTTCTGTTATTTCAAGTGTTCTAAGTACTGCTAAAGTAAAACAAGTTTTTCGAGAACATAAATTTTCTTAATGAAGTGAGGAATGAAGTCTTTGCCAGTATATTTTTGATAATCTCTCGCCCAGGAGATGTCGCTGCATATGAGCTATATGACAGGCAATAATGAGAATTATTTTTCTTTTCGTTCTTCGGTATTTTGTTATTTTTACCTTTCTTCAAAGCGTAACCCGTTTCCGCATCTTCTCCCTTGCTCATATTTTTAGCTCTTTTTATTACTACTATTCTTGGCCAGTGCAGCTTGTGGTATAACTAAATGCCTAGTTTCGGCTTCCATTCCTGAATTGTAGTGAAACTCAGAATGTAACAAGGCATTGCTCTAAAATACCCAAAAGTTAGTAGTTTCACAGCTCATGACTCCTTGCCATAGATTTTGCAAGAATATGCCTTACCCTATAGCCAAAAGCGTAGGAATTTGGGGAGCTGGGAGTCTGCTGCTATCGTTAGTTGGGCAGAAGCTAATTTCATTCGGGAACTTCATTCTGAAAGAACAATCACAATTTTCATTTGGTTAGAAATGTCTGCAGCCATTCTATACTTATAACCCTACGCCTATGCTTATAGCTTTTAGGCAGTGATATATCCTAAGCGAAAGACTATCAAAAATAAACTGAAGAGTGCGTTTGACTGAATTGGGCACTCATATAGAAGATTTCTGTTCTAGAAAAAACTTGTTTCACTTCAGTAGTACTTAGAAAACGTGGAATAACGGAAAGAAGGAACGGAATAAAACATTACTTAACGCTGGTGGTGCCAAGCCTAGGCCACAACTTTTCGAAAATCAAAGGGTTATTTGTTGACTGAAATAAAACATGAAACGTGAAATCGGATAAATTGTTGTGACACTATGTAAGATCAAAACCAGAACGTACTTGGAACGCCAAACAGCGACTGAAAAATAGGAAAACCAGTTGCGAACTTTTGATCAAAACACAATAGGACTGCAGTGTTTACGTGAGGTCTCTGGAGTGCTCGCTCTCCAGCATGGCGTTGCCATGCGGTATCTAAGTACGTGACCCTTAGCTGCAAATGACCTATTGACAGCATTTTCCTAAAAGGGGCAGCCTAGTGGTCCTCTTTCATGGCTATGCAATTGACTGGGAGGTATTGTTTTGCCACATCATCGGCTTGCGTAGAGTTTGTTGACAAGGCTTCTGCAAGAACATCGACCACAAGGCCTAATAGACAATTTGATGACCTCCTTTCTTTTCCTTTCGTAAAGTTTTGCAGTGTTTCCACATCCTTTAGCAACTCCATTTATGCCGTAATACTATCCCACTATAATGGGTTAAAAACATTCTGCGAATGGCGATAGCAGTCAGGCAGCAAATTCAACCTTGGAAACCGAAGAGCACACGTCAGGAGGTAATGTTGAAGTTTAGCAATCTCATCCACACTCACAAGATTCGCAGCACCCAGGTTCCATTTACTTTCATACAGAAATTCTGCATTCGCAAATTCTCACTGACCCTCGCAACATCCGATGCACATTCACAAGTTCCTTCTTACCTTCGCAACTTCCTGTATTGCACAACCACAATACAGATACTAAACAATAGGAAACGGTAAACATGCTAGAAGAGCATCGCAAAGTGACACAATTGGACGCAATTACTCTTGAGAAGCTGTCTTCGAAGCATACCTAATTTTAGTGTGCAGTGATAACCAATTTGTGCAGTGATAAACTCAAAGTGTGCAGTGATGAATTATGAAATGTGCAGTGATAAGAACGGTGCTTAGCCATTTTGGTCATACTTGGAAAAGAGTCCTGACTTTTTTGTACGTACATATTGCAAAGTTTAACTGCTTGTCCAACATCTCCTTTGGAAAATGCCCCATAACCATGACAAAAAATATTCGAAAATCTTAGAATACCTTATAGACCTAAATTTCTTGAAAACAATGTTACCAGATCATGGAATGTACTGTGAAATGCAACTGCTCAGTTTACCTGACTTTTCTTTTACGGTATCCCTGTTTTTAGTAATTTTAACATTATTTTTTAAGCTACTGGAAAAATATCTCAAAATAGCCCATAAAACGTGCTGGCACATATATACCAGGCCCCCTATTGGTTTTACCCCCTCAGAATGCTTCATTTCTTGTGAAATGTGCAGTGATAAAATTTCCTTAAGATTATGTATGCTTCGAAGGCCATAAAAATGTTTCAGAAAAGTGTAGGACTCATACATACACAAACATCGTTGAATTTTAAGCTCGACCATTATCTAATTGCAATAAAAGATAGGTTTCGAAAAATATCTCTGAACATAGCAAAATAGCGATGAACCCCCAATCTCCGTAACAGTTTGTAACTCAAAATAACGATACTCTCACCCCTCCACACCTTAGGTATTACGTATTTTTTGCATATCCCCTTTAGAATGTAATGCACACCAGGAGTATACAGAAGTAGGGATGTGGAGGTGTACCATCACCCACTTTTTGAAGAAAAAGTCGGTAAATCACCAGTTTTGTGCCCCCAAGCAGATGATTGATTTTATGATTGGAAAATGACAACTCCTGAGCCATCACCATTTCTAGAAATTGAAGCTCAAAATAAAAACGAGACTGAATGATTATGTATGAAATATTTGAATTAAATTTCTTCATCGAGATAGCAATCCAGGCGTACATAAATTAATCTGAAATAATACAAGTAATAACTTTCAATTATAACCAGTAACATTACACACTTTCATGTGTTCTTTATGCAATGTCTTTTCTTCATTATGATACGTACATATATATACGTCGTGTTCCTAACCTTTGACACCACTTTGAGTTAATCGGTCTGTCCATCGTGCAGAAGCGTCATCATTTATCGTCAATAAATTGTGTATTGCCGATCCCTCCTGGTTCTCCTTTATTCTCTTCAATTTTTACTTCTTTTTTGCTGTTCAAGCGATACTTTAGATAGAAGTAAATCAATGGATCGAAGAATCTGTTGAGTGCGGACAGCCCAAGTGCAACATTTGCAAAAAGGCCATTTTTGGTGTCGCAAGGTCGTGCAATCAATGGGATAGATGTGTCTTTTGTATCAAAAAGAGACGTGTAGATGATAAGAGGTGTGTTTAAAATGAAATATGTAGCAACGATTGCAGTCGAGAAGATCATCGTGTTACGCTCTTGGTTCTTTGCACTTTGCTTGCGATTTCTGCTACTTTCTCCTGGGTTGTTTCGGTTGCTTCTTTCACTAACTCTTTCGTTGCGTTTGATTACGTGCAGTGTTACTAGGCCATACATCGTAGCGACGAGAATCAATGATATCATGTACATGCTGCCGCATGTGATTGGAATCACTCGTGGGAAGCCGTACAGAATGGAAGGAAATGTGACTGCCGCGCCAAATGATAGCGAAAACAACCAAATGCCAACATTCACAATTTTCCGATTTATTCTTGACGATGAATTCCGATAAATTATCGGATATGCAATTGCGACGAAGCGCTCCACGGCAATTGCTATCTGTGTAAGTAGCTGAATATGTGTAAGGCCGAAGCAAATGCATCGAATTGTAGCCTGGGTTATTCTGCTTGCGTTAGTGTACTCTTCAGCGTTGTTTTGTTGTATAAGTTTGATTGTCATTGTGAAAATGAAAGTGGAGTAGGCCATGTCGACTGATATTAAATTGTACAGAAAGTGTCGAATTCCCCCATTAATAATTTTCTTTCGATGGTGCAAAATGATCATCACCAAGTTGCATGCTATAGCTGATGCGGATACGGTTGCTAGAGGAGACTTGCAGATGACTGTGTCAGTTGCCATTTCGTTAACGGTACAAGTGATGACGGTACTTCTCTCTTTGGGATCTACTAACGAAAGTTGCTATTAGTCAACAGTTACACGCATTTTATAAGATAGCTTTTTTCGCCCAGTTCTTAACTTCTTCACAGTTCCAGAATCAAAACTTTCTTGAGACAGTCTTAGCTAAAAATTTTTGATTTTCAACGTTTTGCTCATGTATATTAATGGAGAGTGAAAAGGCTCCATGTAAAATTGAAATAATGATATACCTTAGTAAGTAGCAGACGTTAAACTGTTGGAGGGTAGCCAACATCACATACATGACATTGTGTACATAGATAAATCAAGTTTTAAATATATAAACACTAAGAAACATTCTAAAGTCTCAAAAGTCCAGTACTGAACTTTCTTAGCTTTTTGAGCAGCTAAGTACTTTTTTCTTACAAAGAAAGCGTGTACCACTAAAGAGTTATCAGCTCGAGGAATTTGAACTACAAGTTGTATTCCTCGACCCACATTTATGTTATATGAAGATAACAGTTATAAGAATACTAAATCTCGGAATCGCTGAAATTTAAGAATCATTTAAGGCTTGCAAGCAGCTAGTGGAAGGTGTTGGGAGTAAGACCCCAACCTTCGGTGATATGGTCGGTAAATTTAGATTCAATTACTTTCATCGGTAGGTGACTGTACTACATAGTGAAGTGTGTTGAAAATGCCATTTTTTGCATAAACGTAATCCGTAAAAATAAGGGACTCTTGCTAAAGTACGCTTCTGTCGGTACAATCGTACTTCTGTCTTTAAATTCACAAGTTTATCAGTTTCTGTGGGTAACATTTTGCTCTACACCCCTACAGAAAAAGAAGTCAAACGACCCCACTGAATGCAAGGCTCAAGCTTCATCATGAGTTTATGCATTTGAGGAAGGCTTGCTCTATCGATATAGCATTTGTTATGTTATTCCTATTTTGATTTGCATTATGATGAAGTAAGACATCAACTAAGATTTGAATATATTCCTTTGACACTAAAGCATATTTCAAGAATGATCTAAGTTTCAAAACAAGAAACTTTTAAGAACATTGAGACTGAGCAAAAAGTTAAGTATTCTTATAGAAAAATTGGTGCGCCTGCAATGACTTAACGAAAATTCAAAGATAATTAGTTACTTACAATTGTTGCTCAACCTTCTTAGCAGATGGTAATGACCTGTCGCATGCAAATTGCTCGAGTTTGAGATGAGGCTTGAAAAGTTTCACGTAGATGCCCAAAGGTGTCGTTTAGAGTCTACTTTTAGCCTTGTTCAATCGTGTGAACATATGTACTTACAAGTCTTCCTCACCTTTAAACCAGATTGTTTATTAATTATTTAAAATAACAGAATGCAGGTTTTCAGTCCCATGAATTTTAGCGTCAATGGTTCAAAGTTGTTCGTAGGAATTGCCGGTTCATGGTTTTCATGATTATGTAACTTACAATGGGTATCTTGTGATTACGGTTTCGAATGATATACAAAGCGGTTTTCCGGTTTTTCCAGAAAATTATGGCAGTGTTATGATTTTTGCAAAATACTTTGGCGGTTGTACTATTTTTTTATTCCCCCTACAACTCCCCCTTGAAAGTTTCCTTCTTTTCAAGTGGCTGTCTAAGAAATTTTAAGAAGTCTAATAATTCCCATTTGAAAGCGTAGAAAGTGCCCTTTTTCGTATTGCAGAAGCTCGCTTTGCTAAACTGAGTTTCATGCATAGTTGTTCAAAGTTAAGGCTTACTACTTCCAAAAGTTTGAGCACTCGTAAGTTGTCTTTCTTCCTATAGAAGGAAAATGAAGCAGAAAATATGAAAAATTGGCTAATCCAAGCCTGGGATGGCGCCAGCGGGGGGCTGTAGCACCAAACGTCCCCGTTGGCACCTAAATTTCCATGCATCGTCGGCACTTCATAAAATCCGGGACCTTTTGTTCTTTTTTATTCTTTTTAGGAGGCAATACTAAAGGCATTGTCTGCAAAGATTCTTGGACACCGCTCACTATCGGCACTTTGACAGCTCTACCCCCCCAGCAATTATTTTCTGGCACCATCACTGGTGTAGCCTAAAGATATTTTCAATGAGTCACGCCCACTTTTGAAGTCAATTTATACTTGTGCCCAGATAGCCTTCCCCAATGATTTTCTCTAGATCCTGGGAGCCTCCGGTTTGGCTCTTGGGGGCTTCCAGTTTCCCTTTTGTCCCGGGGCCTCTGAAGTCTCTCGAGGGCCCTGTTTGTACCGAGAGCCTGCTATAATACCCAGCTTGTTTAGGCTCGAGGAAAAATTTTCAAAACAAAGGTTCTCAGAAGGATGGAAAATGCTATCTTGAGATTAGTTTTTGGAAATACAATGCTTCGTAAGAGAGCCATGTTGCTATTTTTTAAACAGAATTTACAGAAAGTGTAGTATGAGCTAAAGCTTCAAAGCTCAGAGGATTTTACATTGGTGCTCTTGAAGGAAACATCGAGCAACGGAAGAGTATACAATTCATGCATCTATCATACAGGGTACTACTCTCTTGTGGGTGATTTACTTTTCAAGAAGAAGTCACATTCAAGATGCGATTCCACGCTTTGTGCACAAAACAAACGAACGCAAGTGGATCAGTGAAGAGTATCTGTATGATTCGCTCACATCATAAAAACAGATACATCACGCCCTCAAGCTCTGAAGTAGTTTTCTGTTTTCCTGTGATTTCTTTTCAATTTTTTCGTAGATGCGCTGCCTCTTTTGGGTTACCAAAAGCGGGGGGTCTGGGGCTATGGCTCCCTGGCCCCCTTGAAACCGTCACTGGATGACAAGGTTTGGGGCTAGCAGATCGCACTCATAGTTTACATCGCTTGATTCGATTTTCGGCAAAATCTGTAACCATCGGGTCTCTTTTGAATATAAATTGTGTGTAGGATTCAAAAAACAATACCTCTATAGTTTCCGTAAATACTGGTTTTTATATATTATAGCTTGGAAAGTTGAGATCCTGTCAAATTAGCAAATTCTGTCACACAAATATCTTTTTGAAGTAGACATCGGTGCTTATCTTTATGATTATCTTTCCAAATAAGTATATTCGAAGTTTGAAACTGCCAAGCCACTGCCAGATTGATGCTGGTGACCTCAAGCCAGATATGATCCATTTTAATGACAAAACTTGAAAAACACTTAACAGACCGTATTCGCTTCTACACTTTTCCAATCATTTCAAGTTCAAACAATCTTAAGCTTCATAATAATGCAGACCTCCTTCATGGAAATGAAATGGAGGTACTGAAGGAAGATGGATATTTCAATATCTTTAACACATTGAGTCATCATTTGAAATTTGTGGCTGCAATCGCTTTAAATCTTGAGTTGATATGGACCATGGAGCTACATTTCTATCAAAGTTACTAATAACCCTTAAGTCTTTTCATTAACTTTGAACTCTTATGATTTTAAATATTGCATTTTCCTTTCAAAGTATTCCTATCTAAAGTGACCTAACAGTGGACCTGTTTCCTGGATTAATGTATATCTGTTGACAGAGTTCTTCCTTATGAAATTAAACCAACTGTACAATCTTCACTATTTCCTATTTATTTGAATTGTACTAATGACTTTTTTAGGTACCCTGTTTGATTGAATGTTGAGATAACATGACGCTAAAAGTCCTGGAAGTATAGAGGTGAACATGGTCTACTAAGTGTTTTCCTAGTGCTTTGTCATTAGAACGGATCAGAACTAGGTTGAGGTCACCATAACCAGTCAGGCAGTGGCCTGGCAAAGAGAATTGCAAAAATAAGCACCGATTCTACTCCAAAAATTATACTTATTTGCCCGTTTGACTTTGCTAATTTGACTGGATTTCAGTTTTTTCAAACCTCGTTGTATTAACAATACCATATACAGAAACTATTGAGGTATGGATTTTTGAATTCTACACACAAATTTCTTTCAAAAGAGACGCAACATTGATGTGTTTGGATTTGAATCTGATTTTTCCAAAATTAGTGTCAAGCTATGTTAACTATGAATGCGATCTGCTACCCCCTAAGCTTTGTCTGTTTTCCTTGAAATTTTGAACAGCTCAGCTTTTCATCAAACCTTACCATCACAAAAAATAAGGTTGAATTCGCCCTAAAACCTTTCATACATTTGGTTTACATGTAAGGTGTATGAATTACATTTTGGGGACAAAACTGTGCGTGGGTTCCAGTTTTCTGTTACCCTGCAGCAACTAGTTCTTCTTCTTGGGTTCCCATAGTACAAAATAACATTAATTACAGACCCCGTTTACACGGGAGCGAATTGGAACGGCTCCAAACGGAACCGATTCAACTCTGGTACCAATAGATCTTTCGTTTACACGAGAACCGTGGAACTGTCTCATTTGGAGCTGATGTCCGTCCTCTTTTCGCTCTGCTGAAGGAACGGTTCCGTTACGTTTGGCTCCCTTGTAAATGGGCAGAACCACATGGAACGGAGCAAAATGAGACCGGATAGGAAAAGAGGTTATTTTCGTTTTGGTATGGAGGCTAATGAGAGATGATACCTTTGTTTTCTTTAGTGTTGCAAGCGCAAAATACAGAAGATTGATTATATATTCCTCTTCCACTTCTGGGACCATTTGGAATCGTTTCGCGTTTACACGAAAGGCATGGAAGGGTTCCGCTTCAAATGGAACCAATCCAAACAAAGCCCTTCTATTTTCTCGTGGAAACAAGGCTACTTGACTTAGAGCTGACATTGTCACTAGAGCTGTTTTCCTCAAAAGGAGATGAATGGCAGGGATTGCACTGCTGTAAGTAATGTTCTCAGCCGCTTAAAGTAGAGAAATTCATTAACGATGGATGTCAGTAATGTATTACACGTGTGTCCAACACTGGCTCGTTTCCCCCGATACATTGGAGTAGTTATTCTTTTATCAGTGACTAAGGACGCAGCAGCCGGGGAGTGTGGGGGTGTAACACCTTTCCCACCTTTTTCAACTTAGGATAATTCAGGTAAAATTAGGTTATTACATCGTCAAACTCAAGAAATTTTTGCAGCAATAGCTTTGATGTATAGACATAGTCCGCTTTGCCTGATGAATACAGCTTGTATTTAGTTTGTGGAATCGTTTTCTGACGTTCTGGAGGGCGTGATTGTAGGGTTCATGATGGGAACCCCTGATGCCAATCAGTAAGAGAAAATAAGAGAGGCACCATAAAGTGACACTTAATTAAAACATTGACTGCTTTCGCTAATTAACAACTGTCAATCTTATCTCTTTTATGTATCTGTCGTTTCTGTTTTAGTAGTTAGTTGTTGTTGGTAGTCATCGTTTGCAGTAATAAAGAATTCACTTGTGTTCTGATCTAAAAGTGTTCCTCAAGTAAAGCATGAGTAAGAGAACCGAACCCGCAACACATGGGACAGCCTTGGCCCATGTTGAAACACAAGTTGCATGATGGTAAAATGCTTATCAAGGAGCAAGCCCCAGACATCCAGTTTACTTCCATTCCTTGACATGTTGTCATGCTTATAGCTTTCCAATTACTGTCTCCTTCGAAGGGATGCTGGTCAGGTTGTTCGACGTAAATTTTAGATGACATGTGTCTTAGCTCCCCCAAGGGGGACACTCAGCGTCATGGCATACGGGGACGTAAGTCCAACAAAGTTGATACATGACCCAAAAATATCAGCTCATTTTGAGAGAAACCCTGAAATATCAGCATTTTACAAGAAGCTAAAAATTGGCAAAATCTGCAAATAGGTATTAAGTTCAGTGTATTATTCAATAGGCTACGGAGGGAAATTGTGGGAAAATATTTGTTGCCCTTTCAAAGTCAATCCATAAGAGAATTCAAAACTATCGACATTTTAAAATTTTAGTACCTAAAAGACCTCAGTTCAAAAATGCCAAAGTGCTCACAATGGCCATCCATGTGCCTCTTGTAAGTTGAATCATCGTCAAGAAAAAGCAGACCCTGCGCTTTGGGCTTTTAGTTAATAATACACCTTCTGCAAATCTTGCTTCAATGATTAGTAGAACGGCTCTCTTTTATTTGTATCAAGTTGAAGTTACTGTTGACTTTCATGAAGATCCTGTTCTTCATTTTAGGAGCATTTGATCGTTTGGAATCGTTTTAGCATTGCCTATAGTTACAATTTTTCCCTGTTTTACTCAATGATGTAAAACTAGATTTATAGCTGGGAGACTCATGTAAACTTCATCCACTTCAAAGCGAGGTTACAATAGAGCATTGTATTCCAAAAAGAGACTATATAGCAATAGAAATTATTCAAGCGAAACAGAGCCTAGCTTCCATGGATCAAGTTTGAAAGTATATACTCAATGCAGAGTTTACAGAGGTCGCGTAATGATTTTGAAAGTGCGGTGCCAAGCTGAAGTCAAGTCAGTTTTCAGGATTAGTCCATGTATGGATACAAGAAACAGCATTGCAGATTTCCATGGCACTTCATGTATGAGGTACAAGTCTACATTCTCAAACTACTTGAGGTTTAGTGCATTTTCACAAGGCTTGATATAATAGCAATAGTGTCTGCTGTGGAGGAGTTAAGGATAGGAAGAGAATGGGGGTCAGGGGCGATGCCTCCTGAAAAATTTTTAGGACCTACGTTCTATTAATCTCATAAAAACATTCTTTTTACTTTAGAAGTGCACCCTTTCTAGATGGGGAGTGACACATTTAATACTTGATTTTAGAAGCTTCAATTTTAGACAAAGGGGGCATCTGTCATTGTTTGCTATTTTAGTTGCAGCTCAAAATAAAAACGAGACTAAATTATTATGCATGAGACATTTGAACGAAATTTCTTCATTCAGATAGCAACACAAGCCTACATAAAGTAATCTGAAATAGTACATATAATAGCGTTCAATTATAATCAGCAACACTGCACACTTTTATGTGTTCTTTATGCAGTGTCTTTTACTTCATTATGATATGTACATATATACGCGTCGTGTTTCTAAACTGTGACACAACTTTGACTTAATCTGTCTGTCCATCGTGCAGAAGCGTCATCATTTATCGTCAATACATTGTGTATTGCCGATCCCTCCTGGCTCTCTTTCATTCACTTCAAATCTTACTTCTTTTCTTCTACTCAAACGGTACCTTAGATAGAAGTAAAGCAATGGATCGAAGAATCTGTTGAGTGCGGCCAACCCAAGTGCAACATTTGCAAAAAGGCCATTTGTGGTGTTACAAGATCGTGCGAACATTGGGATAGATGTGTCTTTTGTATCAAAAACAAACGTATAGATGATGAAAGGCGTGTTTAAAATGAAATATGCAGCAACGATTGCAGTCGAGAAAATCATCGTGTTACGCTCTTGCTGCTTTGCTCTTTGTCTGCGATTTCTGCTACTTTCTCCTGGGTTGTTTCGGTTGCTGCCTTCACTAACTCTTTCGTTGCTTTTGATTACGTGCAGTGTTACTTGGCCATACATCGTAGCGACGAGAATCAATGATATCATGTACATGCTGCCGCATGTGATTGGAATCACTCTTCCGTAGCCGTAAAGAATGGAAGGAAATGTGACTGCCGCGCCAAGTAATAGCGAAAACAACCAAATGCCAACATTCACAATTTTCCGATTTATTCTTGACGATGAATTCCGATAAATTATCGGATATGCACTAGCGACGAAGCGCTCCACGGCAATTGCTATCTGTGTAAGTAGCTGAATATGTGTAAGGCCGAAGCAAATGCAGCGAATTGTAGCCTGGGTTATTCTGCTTGCGTTAGTGTACTCTTCAGCGTTGTTTTGTTGTATAAGTTTGATTGCCATTGTGAAGATGAAAGTGGAGTAGGCCATGTCGACTGATATTAAATTGTACAGAAAGTGTCGAATTCCCCCACTAATAATGTTCTTTCGATGGTGCAAAATGATCATCACCAAGTTGCATGCTATAGCTGATGCGGATATGGTTGCTAGAGGGGACTTGCAGATGGCTGTGTCAGTTGCCATTTCTTCAACGGTACAAGTGATGGTACTTCTCCTCTCTTTGTGTTCTATTAGCGAAAGCTGCTATTAGTCAACAGCTATCATTAAGCTTGAAATCACATCAGGAGTACCACAAGGATCAGACCTAGGTCCTCTGCTATTTAACACATTTATAAACGATCTTACTTTTTCATAGGGGACTCTAAAATATGCAATTTGTTTTATGATAATGTTCTATGCGCAAATTTGCGTCTGATCTTAAACTAGAAAGAGTGATTTTAAAGCTGGATAATTACATACGAAAGACTCTCGTCTGGTTTTAATCTAATCTAATGGTTGCAAACCCATCCAAATTCTAGATTTGTTTATGGGCTTAGGAAATGACTGCCAACTCTGGATGAAGATGGATGAGATTGTCATTACAACCATTGATAAAGTCAAACTACTGGGCATTGTCATTGACTCTAAGCTGAAGTTTGATGAACATGTTAAATCTTTGTCTTAAAGCAAATAGAAGTATTAGTTCCCTTTCCAGAGTAGCTAAGATAATCGACCCACCTAAATGCCAATTGCGTTATAATTCTTTTGTTATGTCAAACTTCAGGTATTCTCCTCTCATTTCGATGCTCTGTAGGAAAACTGCTAATAAAGAAATTTACAGGGTTCATAAACGAACACTTCGCATCTTGTTGAGAGACTGTGATGTTCAGTTTGATGAAGAAAAAACTGCTTATGTTCAGAACCTGCAGTTACTCATGATTGAAGTTTAAAAATCTCTAAATCATCAAAGCCCTTCTTTCTTATCGGAATTATTATAAGGAAGGATGTTAATTACAATTTGAGAATTAAAAATATTCTCACACTTCCCAAAGCATTGATAACGTCTTTTGGCACGACCTCATTATCTTTCAGGGGTAGCATGCCTTGGAACAGTGCACCTGATGTGATTAAAAGCAGTACAACCTCTACTTTCATCAAAAGCATTAAAGACTGTTCTGGTGAAGTCTGCAATTGTAGTACTTGCACATAAAAACATTTTGGAACTGTAATATAATTTTCTAATAATTTTCAGGTAATTTTCTGTTAGTTGGTATTTATTAGTTTTACTGTTAAGTATAAACTATCAAGTCATCCAATTGTAAATAAAATGTATTATTATTATTATTATTATTAAAGAATTATCAGCTCGAACTACAGTTAACAGCAATGACTTAAGGAAAATACAAAGATAATTTGTTACTTACAAATGTTGCTCAACCGTCTGACGGCAATGAACTGTCTCAAACAGATTGCTCCAGCTTGAAATTGGCTTGTAAGACTTGATGTAGATGTTTAAAAGCTGTGATTTAGAATATGCTCTTATCTCTGCCCAATCATGTGAAAGTGTATACTTGAAGGGCTTTATCACCTGTAAGCAGATTGTTTATGAATTATTGAAAATAAGATATTGCAGGCTTCAGCCTCCCATCATTTGTAGTTACAATGGTTCAATATTCCCTTCTCTGTGTACGAATATCTGACTTTTAAAAACTTGAGTTTTAGAAAATGTCGTAAATAAGTAATAAAACTGTTGTTGACCATTGGGTTAAAAATTGATTTGTAGCTTTTACTAGACAAACAGAATTCATGAGTACTGCTGAACAGCAGCTAGTTCACTTGAAGACACCTTGACTTGAATTAGATGGTGCTTTGTAAGTGTCTTTCTTCGATACCATTTCGTAAGGCAATATTGTCGTTTTTACTTGCATCAAGTCCCAGGGGCTTTGTGAGTCAGTTTCAGGGGTTCGGCGGTTTGGTACACCCCACTCTATCATTGATTCATGCTACAATTTTACTACTGCACACAGTTATAATCATATGTTTTGGATTTGAAGAAAACATAGCACATTTCGTTTGCCAATTACGAAAGGTTCGATAAATGCATGTATGGAACTTGTGGGGCTCAGTACATCCAACAAGGTTAAGAGCCACTGCATTAGATGCAAAAATTCTGTTTGCTGATGAGACAGTGTAGTATTTTCTTACCCACGGTATTGCAAAATTAAGGCCGAAACAAAATTTACTCGAGAAATTCTCAACTTATTCTAAAATGCTCGGCAAATTCAGCACCTCTGCTCCCTTTATTGTTTTGAAAAACCGCTACAGGATCAGGTATTTTGCTTCACATAGCACAAAGACTTCATATAGTTGTGGTCAGAGGCGTAGCCATAGAGGGGTGAGGGGGTGCCACACCCCCAAAAATTTAGCTTGTCGGCAAATTTGCAGTGCAGCAATAGTACTAGTTGACATTGGAACACGAGAAAACCCTTAGTTGTCGGTAAATTTGGTTTGAGGGAAGTCTTCTTTGTCGGCAAATTAGGGTTTCTATCCCTCCAAAAATTTGCCTTGGCTACGCCCCTGACTGTAGGTTCCAAAGAAGAACACCAAAGAGTAGAAGAGAACATACTTATAAACGAAATATTCTGTCAAAAAACCAACCAGTATAGTCTCAGAAATTACCACCTTTTCAGTTTACCCGAAGGAAAGTGTTCAGTTTACCCATCAGTTACGCAGACTTAGAAACATTGCGATCTAGAGGTTCCACAATTTCGCTGGCTGCCAAGTAGACAGTGGACTTACGTGGCAGAATAAAAAGTCTAAATCAAAGCCTTGAAAGGAATTCATTGCCAATGTTCACCATTTTTTAGTTTGTATGGTATTTTTATCCATTTTGTTCTTGCACAAGTCTAATACTACTGAGGGTGCTCGTAGAAGCTGCAGTTCTTTTGAGCCCCTCGTCGGCACCTATTTTAATCTCTGTGGCACTTTCACAACCTGTTCTTCTTTTTAAAGCCAATTTGAAGGGCATAAACCATACAGCATACAGCACACTCAAATCCCAGGGCAAAAAAGTGCCCTATTCTCAACAAGATCGTCATGTAGACATACTCTTTGTGGTGGGCAAGCGAATCCAAAAATTAATGCGATATCGTCGTGCTCTCTAGATAGAACAACTCAAGCCAAGACTACGAGCAACGGTTAAGTTCACAATGCATAACAAAATTGGGATCTCGCATGCCACAAATCAGAATCTCACGAGCCACCAACAAAAATACCATTTTCTTATGAAGTTGCAACTCAATTCAAACTGGAGACTAAAATCAATAGTACTTCATAGGATATTTATGTTTTAGCTCGGGCCCCCTAGTATCATGGACCCAGGTAGACCCTGGGCCGGTACCCAGTGTGCCCATGGGTAAGTGCATCACAGTGCCATATCATGCAGGGTGCTTCATGCATCCTTTCCCTTTTGACAGAAGGCAGAAGATGATCGCCCCACTACCCTTTTTCCCCTAAAAACGCTCTGGCAATTGTGGTCCACATGAAAGGTGTATGAATGGGAGTTTGGCGGCAAAACTAGGCGTGGGCTCCAGCTTTCTGTTGCGCTGCAGCAACTAGTTCCTCTTCGTGGGTTCCCATAGTACTAAATTGACACTAATAGCCTGTATTTTTAAAATTTTACTTGACCTAGAGCTAATATCATAACTAGAGTTGTTTTCATCAAAAAGAGATGTGTACTATTAGACCATTAGGTCCCAAATAAGCGTCTCTTCCGGTCTTCCGGTCTAATCACGCCCCCGCTTATTACATTTTGGGAGAAACCTGCAAGAAAGCTGGTGCTGTGACTGGATTACCCAAGTAATGAATGATGTGCGGCGCAGCTCCCAAAATTATTTGCTTGTTTATCAGTATTTTTTGTATTTGTGCTGTTTGGTGCACAGTTACCCCCAAAACTTGAAACCCTCGCTTATTCCAACCCCCGCTTATTTCATATTGAAGATTTTTCCAACCCCCTGCTTTTTAGGACGCCCCGCCTTTCGGGACCTAAGAGTAGCAAAGTTTGAGTATTACGCTATTGTAAGTAAAGTTCTTAGCAACGTAAAGCAGATTAGTTTATTAACAATGGATGCAGTAATGCATTCAATGTGTGTCCAAACTTTTGCGATTCCCACGATGCATTGGAGTGGTTATTTTTATCAGTAAATGATATACACGTGGTAACGACAGCATGCTCTACACATGATGTGATTTTGATTTGAAATAATTTAATTTATAACATTAGCAACAAAAACCGCAACAACTTTATTATAGCAAACTAAAGAATATACAGCTTACAGAATATACAGCTTAGAGAATATTGATCAATACCTTGCCATTCGGGGGTATCATTTCAATAAATTTCAGAGTTGAAATTAAAGGATTGTCAAGGGGAGACTGTATTGCAGTATCGATTATTGTTGAAGCAAGGTCAACTATTAAAGTAGTTGTCATGAACTCTTAGGGAGGATGGAAAGGAGAGTTCAAAAGCAGTTTCTTTTGATAAAAAGCCGGGAAAAGTTCAACCTCAACTGACCGTCTTGAACTTATTTTCTCAGAGTCCCTCAATTTCAGTAAGTAGGGGGTTCCCCAATTTCAGTATTATGGCCATAATGGCAGCTTAGTTCTACAAAAAATACAATTTAACCGCTTGCCAGAGCACAGATTACAGTTAAGTCATGACATGCTGAGAGGGTTTATATTTATTAATCATCAGACCAGGATAGGGATGGAAGTAAGAGGTGATTATTGGGGATGCAAAATTATTAAGGGTGTTGGACGCCACACCCTTCAAAGTCCTAGATAATGAAGTAATGCCTATTTTTGACTTTCGCCAAGCCCCTGGCTATTAGATGCAACTCTATTACCACAAAAGACACAGTGAATATGTTGAATTTTATCGAATGGTACAAAACTATTGCAGAATTTACCGAATGGTACAATCTATTGTGGACGTTACCAAATGGGACAAAACTATTGCAGAATTCATCTGGTGACAGTAAAATATTGGAGATTTTACCGGATGGCGCAACAATACTGGGAGATGTGGCACCAACTATACAACCGGTAAATCCGTACATGAAACAGGGCAGGGGGCGGACTGGCCAGTCGGGCTATTTGGGCAAATGCCCAAAGAATCATGTGGGTTGATATTTTTAACTGCATAATTTTATGCAAAAGACGAGCTGTATTTACCTCAACAGGATTTCAAAATAATAGATGTATAGCAGGGATTTTGCCACTGCAAAATATATAGGAATTTCTAGCTTGAGACATGTTTCTTAGCAAAAATGTGTTCATGCATAACTGTATGCTTGTCTTGCTTGATGAACATATTGTACAAATGTAGAAACAGATTGCTGGAGGCAAGTTGTTTTTAGAACTTTGAGTTGATGCTAAAATATTCCTTTTCCTAGATTTTTTGCTTTTTCTCAGAAAGCATCCCTTTCTCTAGTCTGTGTCCTAGGTTTGGGATGAAATTTGGCCCCCTTTTCAGAGATTTTACAGATGCGGCTACTTACATTTGAGAATTTGGGGTTGACCCGCCGGGCTTTTTTGAATGTATCTGCCCACTCATGTACGTTTTCATGGGCCGGTTTAGTCAAACTGTGCCCAGGCCGAAAAATTAAACCAATTCACCCCTGAAACAGGGCCTGGTTGGAGGAATGAAAGATTACCCACCTTAATGTTTTCTATAACGTAATTCATTGAATAGCACAATTTTTCATGAAATGTCAACGTGAAGTGATCAAAACAGCTGTGTAACTAAGGTCGTACACTAGGTGAAGTCAGCAGAGTATTGATGAAGCAGCAACAAATTGAAAGTTAAAACGACAGCTGGCTTATACTTTTTGAAAGTTTCAACTTTGCGTTTGGTGAAGATGTTTACAGAATCACATTTGTGGTGAATGACGGGACAGTTTGCCATATTTCTCCAGAAAATGTAGAAATTAGGTAGAAATTTTATGTTACTTTGAACCATTATCTAAGAGCATAGCCAATAAATTTTTTGCTGGATGCAGAGTTGCTTTGTAAATATTCAGACTCTATGCATCCAACTTCATGACAAAGATATTTTAGGATTAAGCTTCAGATTTTAGCTTTTTTACCTCAGGTTTTTACCGAAAAAATTGTACTACATTAGAACTATCTAAAAACGAATATTTTACAAGCATTTTTTCAACAACTCTGCCTCTACTTGTGAAATATTCGGCAGATTTAGCACCGGTGCTTCTAATTTTTCTTGAAAAACGACCACTGCCTCCGGAGATTTAGAACTATTTTGTCATTCTCATACATCGAGTCCAGAAAAGCCACGGCTCCAAGGTTGCGAGCCGGAGGAAGGCTTTTTAATTTTATGTCAGTTTTGAGGAAGGCCCAGTAATTTTATGAAAAATTCTTAAATGAGGAAAATTCTAGTGCATGCATATGAAGTAATTTGACATGAGGAAAATGGAATAACAACATGAGACACCTCACATCGATGCTGTGTAATGAACAAGGTTTTATGTAAAAAGCAGTTACTGCCGGATGAAAGTTTGACCTTCTTCTCGACTCTGCTCAAACAATCCAAAAAGATACTTTTTTACCTTGTATTGGCGACCAATAGTTTTTTATCCTCACTCTTGTTATTCTCACCATTCATTTTATGTTTTTCAACAAGAAGGCTCAATACAGAATTTGGGAGACTACGCCCTATTAGAATCGTGCAAAATAATTGCAATTCAATTCTTAATTTTCAACTGAATACCAAACTTATCCCAGGCTATAACGTTATATTGTAATGCGAACAAATATTGAAATGAGGTCGAAGATTTTTAGGGTAGAGCCCGCTTTTGAGTGTGTTATTGCTTAAGTTGAACAAGGGGGCTGCACCCCTCTTAGCCCCCCGAGACTACATTCCTGCTGCTCACGAAACATATAAGTGAACATAAACATACTTATTACGGAAGGAATAAATTCGGATTTTTTTCTATAGTTTCATAGGCCAAATTTTTCTTTCTCTCACATCAGCTTACACTGCTATGCATTTGCAAAGTTCCTAAAATCTTTAAGAGCTCTTTGATATCAACGCATTTTGCGGATTTAGCTGGAAATCGTACTGTTTGCAGATCTTCTTTTTCTCATCGGAATACAACGGCTGGACTTTTGCTCTTTACAGTCTCATTGATTGCGTTTAATCGTTTGAGACCCAAGGGCTATATCTGAGAACTTGATCGTGCATTCTCCATTAGGTGGTAAGGTATAAAGACGATTTTTTGCTGGATCTCTCTTCACGAGCTCGTTTTCAGATACACATTTTTTTATTTTGTATGAAACTTTTTCGACCCATGCTGAAGCTTTCTTAACTTTTTCCAGATCCCACTTTCAAAACATTCTAACGACTTCCTAAGTTTTGCGCATGTACATTAGAGGAAAGCGAGAAGGTTCCATGTACACCTGAACAAAATAATATAAATAACATTTTGTACACAGAAAAATCGAATTTTAAATATATGCACACTTATAAACTCTCTTAGGTCTCGCAAATCCAGTACAGAAATGGTGTACTACTTCCTTATAAACCACCTTAGCCTTTTTTAAAGAAGTATATACTGCAAGGGCGAACCCCTGAAAATGGTAGCGCAGTTTGAACCACAGGTCATTTGGTCAAAAGCTTTATCTTCAGTTCTAATGTAAAGCTTGTTGTGACAAGGGACAATTTATAGGGGCAGAAATCTGTTTAGTGAGGGTGCAATGTCAAGGACTAGGGGGCAGTTTCCCCAGAGTTTGTATGTCAAAAAGGCCCTGCAAACTTTTTATGAAACACGTGCTTACAGTTTCGTGCTTTTAGACTATATTCGTAATGAATGCAAATAAAGTCTTTTGAAATTTGTCTACTGCTGTTGAACAGGTGGATCGTTTCTACTTTGCTCAAAATGAATAAAAATTCTTTTCTATGGCTTTATGTATGGAAGTTTGAAATAACTCAAATAGAACTGTTACTTTCAGCATAACTTAAACAGAAGCTGATTGAAAGCAATAGCAAAAGAAGTAACAGGTACTTTGGCATATTCATAAGGAGACAACGATCATTGAAAAGAAACAACCAAAGTTGGTTTGCAAAAAATGCTCCGACAAAAGAGCATTTTATAGTAGGAAAATCGTGGGCTAACTAGTGGGGAAATTTGATTGCCTGGTGAGGAATGTCCCCATTGTATGTTAAGAGACCCGCTGCCCAAGCATGAGTGCTGTAAGGGCATGCTATTCTCCATTCATTCCGAGCCAGTGGAGGTGTCATGCGGGAATTGTGGAGGAGCTTATCCTCACTTCTTGCCAAGATCAATTTCCTAATTCATCCAAATTCGATGAGGAAAGGCTTGGGTTGAGGTGAGGGACCTCTAGAAAGATTTTGAAATGGGTATGGCAGGTAACGTTCAGCTAATCGAGTGTCTAGCAAATGCGTGAGTTAGTTGCAGATCGCAAAGAATAAAGGCAACACTAAATGTACGACAGCAGCTTAATGTTTTACAACAACAGCAACGGAATATCAGTCTCAAAGAATGGTAACTTGCACCTCGCAAATGCTCAGCTGTGACTATCAATGGACAATAACGGCAAACTTCACATACATCTCAGCTTTCACTGCAACAAGAAGTCGACTTCAATAACAGCTACTCACACCAGGGCCTCTTTTAACACATAAACTAGGGGGGTAATCACCCACCCAGTTCCTTTGGCTCCCCCAGTTGTAGTAAAAAAGCAGTGTTGGCCGCTTTCACGTTTTTCAGTAGCGAAAGGAAGAAGTAATCCCAAATACGTTATTTATACTATATAATACTTTATACTAAATAGCTTTTGGTATAGGCCAGGGACCGGCTGGCCGGTCGAGCAAATGCCAGAAGGGCCGAATGCACGTAGGACCGACGAGGGATTTAAGAGTCTAGGATAATTTGGTTATCAAGCATGGAAATTGCTGTTAATCTTACGAGGCACCTTATGCCATGAGGCCCTTGGGCAATTTGCCCCCCTTCCTCCCTTCTCAGTGACCCTGGCTGCACGAAGAGGGAAAAGAATCAGACTTTGAAGCCAAGAATTAAAGCAGATGCAATGCCGCACTTTTCTATTAAATTGTAAAAAGACTCCACAAGAGCATAAAGAACTTTGCAATAAATGTATATCAAAGAGTTTATATAATCCTGTGGATATATTAGAAAATTGCAATTTGCTTAGTATTTCTGTCTACTGTCTTACATTTTACACATCAAGGCCTGAAATAAATGTACAGTTGTCACACTTCTTGCAGCTGTAAATCAAAACTGCTCATTTTGTATTTGACGAAAATGTGTTCTTGTAAATAGGTTATTCGTTGGCCACTACTAGTAGTCTTGGAAATTTAAGAAGTCTTTTTTGAAAGAAAAATTAATGGGAAGAAATGGGACAGACTGATAAGTTCCTTGTTTATAAGAGTCCTTCTATAAGCTTGTCCATAAACTAATAAAACTACCCATGTCAATTTTTCAAGAAATTTGAGCTAGATGAATATGGTGAGACGGCTAATATTTTGGAGGGGAATTCACCCGCAGCTGCCTTTTCCCTGTCTTTGCTCAGAGTTTTCACATGGTATGTTCTCTCAGATTCCACCTTTGCAAGTGTAATACGTATGACTAGGCCATACCATATACTACTTGGCTCTTTTACTGTATGATGTAACAACAGAATTCTGAGGAAAATGCCAGGCATAAGATCAACATGGAATGCAGCCTGGGGTTTGCAAAATCAGTGGTGTTGGAAAATCATGTTAAATTATGCACTGAAATGCGTATACACTTATAAACATTCTTAGGACTCAAAAATCAAGAATTGAACTTTCTTTTCTGGATAAAATTTTTAGCTTTAGATTAACTGTAGGCCTTTAGGTTCTCTCATGCCCATCACATAAGGATAAGAACTATGTCTATTTTTATACCAAAATTGTGCATCTGTCGATATCTCATGTTATTGACTCTGCTACAAATCATGGGCCGGTGTAATCAAATTGAGCCCGGACCGAAAAATTTGGCCAGTCTGCCCCTGCTTTGTATCCTTGAATTGCCCTCCTCAAATAAGATCCCACCCCTAACAAATGACTTTAGCCATTGGAGCCTATGTTGGCATATCAATGAGTTACCGAAAAACCATTTATTATTCGATGAGGAATTGCATATTCATTAAAAAAGTTCTTGTTCTTTGTATTTATAAGAGCAAAGAATTAGTTTCTTGGTGAAGAATTTAAAATGACCAGCTACAAGAATACCTTATAATGCTCCCTTGAATAAGCCCCTTTCTCGAATAGCCCCCATACAGAAAATCCAAAAATTCAGGGGTATTGGTCACAGTGAGGGTAACATAAGACCAAATGCTAGTTGTACATTTCCCAAAATCTGCATCAACCTACATATAGAAGTATTTTAAAGAGCAAAGACATGTAAAAGTATAGAAAAGAGAGCAGTCAGACAGTTTCCAGTTTCTGCAATGTAAAAAGAGAATTTATTAGCTTTGCATACGTAGGTTCACCTGCATAGTTCATACATGCTTTGATATGCAAGTATATAAAGATATATCAATCGTTGTTTAGGCCTTGCTAAGGCTTGTTAATATAGACAAGATTATTACTTTGATCCCAATGGAATTCTGATGAGAAGGCTGCTCACGGAGGAAAATGAATAGCCCCTCTTTTTGGTGCATAAATTAATTGAATTTTATATTATCCTGTTTTCCATCTCAGATCAAGAAGAGTATTGAAAAGTCCATCATTTTCTATTAAGGACAAACAATAATTATAAAACTCGTCCAATAAAGTATTAACCCTTTCGTCAACCCGAGTAAGTCCATCCTTGTTTGTAGTTTCATTTCACCTCTATTAGCTTTACATCCATTTGTACGTTGTTTTTCGGGTGTTTACTTACTGACTGTTATATTATTCAATTAAAATAGTTTATTTCATGTATTCCATCGATCTTAGCGTCTTCCCCACGGGCTGTTTTGCTTATTTATTGTTACAAATGGAAGAATTATTCACGTTAAACTCATTGTTTTGCCTCATCTCCCTTAAAAATTCCTGGTAATTCTACTTGAGTTTTGAATCTTAATTTCTTTAGAAATATTTTTGTGTATACCCAATACTAGTCTCATTGTCTATCCATTGTTTCATCTCAAATGTCCACACGGCTTTAGAAGAAGAGGCTAAAAACCCATGAAATTTGTTTAATATGGTCTATTGTTTTTGTCCAATCAATATGCTCTATTTCAACCCATTTGGGGCTGCGGCTGTAGCCGTCACTTAGAGATTTAAAGCAAATAGAGCAGCAGCCCCTGGCCTCCAGTGACTGCTTTTCTTTATCAACCGATGAGAATTCAGTATTTTGGCTGCATCTATTTGTTTTAATAACCAATCAGGAACTAGATTTTCAAATATTCTTTTTGTCTATCTACCAATCATTGGGCTCTATTGTTAAAAGAACGGATACTTTTCTACCAATCAAATTACAGTTTTCGAATGTTGTCATTGTCTATTAGCCAATACAATTTGAAAATATACATTGTTCTTTTAGCCAATCAGATCTCTCGTTGTTTTAAACTATGCATTATTTTTCTTTTGTTCTGCAGCCAATCAATGTGACTTGATTTTGGCCTCATTTTGGTTCCGTTCTCGTCGTCTCGTTTCCAGACCAGCAGAAAGAAGGGGGTAAAATAATCAATTTCATTAGATTTTCTCCATAGTAATCTAGCATTCCACTACTTACAATGTAGTGATAACTTTTACTCTACATGGTCTATTCGATGTAAGGGTTGTAAGTATAAGTCTAACTTATCTTTTGATGCTTTTATCGATTAGGCCATTACAGAAAAATGTAGGAGGCTATCTCTTACATTTTTCTGTAATGGCCTAATCAATATAAGAGCTAAAAAATGAGTTAGACTTTTACTTACAACCCTTGCATCGAATAGGCTAATTCAAAAATGCAAGATACTATTTTGATGAAGGGACGGGTGGCGTAAATGAACGAATGTTTTAGCTGAACGGTCGTCGAAGAAATGTTGTTTGAGATACATCAAAAACATAGTTTTGTTGACTTTCGAAGACACCCGAGTTGAACATCAAAATAGTCTCGAAATTAAAGAAAACAGTGGTAGTGAATTAAAGCGTAATGGTATACAATTGTATGTAGCCAAAGCCGAGGGCTGCGAGAGAAGAATTTTCCGGCGAGACCGCAATGCGCTTTTATCTGCCTCAAGACATGTAGCGAAGTGACATGAAAAAGTGATTCACTAAGCTACGAATTCATGTAATTTTTCAAAGAATATTTAAAAAACTGGGGTTTCAATACACAACTTGTATGGGCTTGTTGAGAAAGAGCATGATGGTGAGCTCAATCTTCTTGCTCTTTCTCGTGAATTACGGTTTGCTTATTCCACTAGCCTTGTTGGCAGTAGTCTGGCCTAGGGATTGAAAGTAACATAATGCTAAGATAGCTTGTCGATGGCTGTGTTCTAGAGCAAATCAACATTTAAAGCTATTTCTATATACAGATAGTCCTTGACTTTTACAGAAACTAGTTCACCTTATCTTTTCTTCTTTTGTATTTACATCTCGTCTTTTTTCCAGCTTCAATTCTACCTGAAAACAGAAAGAAAAGGACAGCAAGGTCGTCAATGATCCAGCTGCATATCAAAATCGAGTTTCCAATGAAGTGATGAATGTAATAAACTGTGAAGATGCAGTAGCTTATCTATGACATAATCAACATTGATTTTTCTTATCCAAGACCATAGTAAAGGATCGGTGTGAAAGAGTAAATCCAAGAGGTAATATTTTTTTTCATATTGTTATATGAGCATTTTCTCGCTCAAGATAGAATGATTCAGGCCATCTTTTCATGTGTTGTCCCCTTTATATGGCTGGTTGATTTGGTGCATGTGTGGCTTCGAGCTTACCTTTTCTTCAGAGGTGTTTAGAGAACAATAACCCTATTGTAAGGACCCTTTGTTTTGATTAGAAGTAATGTATGATTGGCAGAGAGGTAAAGAGTCATGGTATGGTCCCCTTTGAGAATTTGTGGCTGCTGTGGTACTTAAAATTTATCAGTTTTCAATGTTTGGCCTAACGTTTATTTAGCAGATACAATTTACTTGTTGAGGTAAAATGCTTTCACGCTAAGGAGTTTTGTCTATAGATTCAGAAAGTAATCGTAATAAGGAAGAATTCAGATAGACATACGTCTACAGAAACTAGGGTGGGAAACCTATTTGTCCACTGTACCTGATGGATGAAACATGGAATGGACACGCTAGAAAGATTTATCTAAAGATTCAGAAGTCATCGGCAAGAAGACAAATGGCTGCAACGTGTGAACAAAGTCGATGACTCGCTCGAAAGAGACCAGCGAAAAAGAAGATTCTACCGAATTTTCAACATGTTCTACTTCATAAACAAGCGAGTCACTCACTTTGCTCGCACCGGCGTCTTTGTTTCCTCTTGCCCACGTTCTTCGTTTTGTCGATGACTTTCCGAACTTGGCATGCTTCTTCGACAAATAAGTCATCGACTTTGTTCACATATTGCGTCTTCGTTTGCACTTGTCTACATTTTTCTTTTTGTCCATGACTTTTCGAATCTATAGACATATGTCTACAATGTGAACCCAGCTTTCGAAAATATATTTTTTGAAGTAAATGCGTTAGAGTTTCTTGTAAATACTTTACTATTTTCTAAAACAATTGCTTTAGACAGCTGATAATTTCATTGTTGCGTTTGCATTTGTTTCATGTTCCAAAATGTAACCCATACAAGCTAGGCTGGAAGCAAATGGGTTAAATACCCCACACCATTACACGTTTTTTAATAAGAAACCTAGCTCAAGGCCTAGTACTAAATGTTTCTTAATTTTTGGCCATATTTTAGTTCTAAAAGTTTCTTAAAAGCTTCTTAATTTAGCGAACTAAATTGCTGTGAAAGCGTACACAGAACGTGATTGGAGCAAATGATTTGTCCTATAACAAACAAAATGCGTCAGTATGAGCTAAACTCTAAAGCAATGTCGTATTCACATTGTTTTGGTACAGTTTTACGTTGAACCAGGTAAAAATTTCAATGAGCTGTTTGTCTAAAGTTTCTTAGCTTTTTTCTTGTAGTCCTAAAAGTTTCTTAGATTTTAGGTTTTCTAGTACTAAGTTGTTTATAAAATGGTTTCTTGTAAGAAATACGTATATCTTCTATCTTGATATTCCACTAGCCACCCGTAAACCTCTATTAACCATGTATCAGCTGCCACTAGCCACTTAACATTTGCCAATAGCTATCCACTTGCACCAATTTCCACAAGCCTACCCTAATATTACCTTTGAGATTTTCAACCCTTGCTCTTCAGCTTGTGCTTGTTGGAGTTACTAATTGCAAAATGAAGTCATGTTTTGCTTTTTTTCATAGGAATTCTTTGATTTGATTGAAGGTAAAAAGAAAAGGTAGCTGTTATTTTTGTACATTATATAACGATTTAATTTTGGGGTTATACCCGGGTATTGTCAAGCAGTGGTTTGGAGTTACTTCCAAAATATTCAAAATGAAATGTCTCCTTCTAATGGCTTAGTAGAATTGTGTATTGTGAATTCTTTTACCATGCACCAATGAGTCATTCTAGCTCTGAAATATAAACATATAAAAGAGCTAATGAGATGTCAAAATTAATTTTACAACCTTATCGATTTATTTGTATTCATAAACTTCTGAGTTCAATTTTTGGTTGATGTTTCTCTGTTTCTTTGTTCTCTTTGTCAAAATCCAAATGCATGTATAATGAGGTATCTCTTGACTCTTTCATTTACATGCGTTTTATAGTGTTCAATAAACTCTATTTTGTTTAATTTAAAAGTTCTTTACCTAGGGTTCAATTCAATTGATATAATTGTTTTTCATTGAACCCTGCAACTAGAGTTAAAACAAAGATGAATGTACAAAATGGATAAATATAAAAACATATTAAAAAGAAGAATATTGTCTTTGGTTTTCCCATTTACCTTCATATAGATCCCCTTTATTCTCTAATCTATATTGGGCTCTCTTTGGCAATGCATTTTTAGCGCCCTTCGTATCTTTTGAGGCACTAATCAATATTGATGTCCTTTGTCATTTTCCCTACCATACATAGAAGTTTGCCTTCCTTTCATTCATTCATTCATTCATTCATTAATTCATTCATTCATTCATTCATTCATTCATTCATTCATTCATTCATTTCTCAGGAGTACTGTACGTGATACATGGTGTGGACTAGAGTATTCCTGTACTCAAACGAATAAATTGGTTCTGTAAGTCAGTTGATATTTATTCCATTTATTTGATGTTTTTCAACGTCTTGTACCTGATAAATTAAACGTTGTGTCAATTATCTTTTAGTCCCTGAAATAGCAACTATTTTTGTTCACCTATTTTTGCCAATAGTCATCTCATTGTAAAAATATTATCATTTTAGTAACAAAGCAAATAGTAAGAATAATGCCTTGAAAATTAAAATCCTTCGATTTCACATTAGGTAACATATTGATACACTATATGAAAAGTTTACCTTAAATTCAACTATTCATGTGTTTGTTTTCAATGAAATTGAAATATTACTCATATTGATTTGGAAAGAACAACCATTTGTGACTAAGATACCCAAACATGAGACCACAATAGCCTCCATGGCAATAGCTCGTTTAATATATAATAACGAAATAACTATTCTCTCCTTATGTTTTACACACTTTCAGCTTCTGAACGTTGTATTTTCTATACTCTCTCTTCAAATGAAGATGAACATTTTGCATGCCGATTTACTGATTTCTTCTTAAATTACCATTTATGAATGAATGTTGAACCTATTTGTAATATATGCCATTAACACATATGTAGTGAAGCATTTGTAACATAAACGTAAATGCAATATGTATCCATTTCCATTCTCTTTTTTCATTTCGTTTTTATGAGTGCAGATTGTTTTACTTTCTTCAGTTGTTCCATCTTTCTAATTAGTGTATAATAAATATTATCCTCATACTGAAGATGACTCAAGCATGAGTCGAAACGTATAAGTCGAATCACACCATGTAAATCATATTGTTAAAGTCAGTTGGAATAGTTTTTAATGGAATAGTCATGAATGGAATGGTCTTCATGGAATTACCCTGGATTTGACATCAGTACCAATAAATGAATATATGGACTCTTTTTGTCGTCGTTCTGCTTCTTCGAAATATTGATTAGATA
>WIPJ01002206.1:353607-384822 GCA_018155075.1 Cassiopea andromeda | reverse complement strand
ATATATATATATATATATATATATATATATATATATATATATATATATATAAATGCAAGCTTAAACTTCTTTGATTGTGCTTCCATTTCAATTCACCCTTTTACATTTTGTTTTGTTAGTACTTATTCTATATATTCTTCTTGTGTTCTATCTTTCTAATTAATACCTAATAAATATTGATAAATTGTATATAAATGTAGATTTACACCTCTTTGATTGCACTTCTACTTCCATCCTCCCTTTTTCCTTTTGTTGTACGAGAACAGATTTTTTTAATTTTATGGTCCATCTATCATTTTGATTGCCGTATAGGAAATGTTAATTGGAAATATATAAATTGCCTATTTTATGCTTTGGGAGAACTGGGCAGAGTTGTTTGACAATTTGTCAATTTTCATGTTGCTGGATTTTTCATGTTGCCCATAGGATTGGCCGAATGAGGAACATTGTGGATCAACAAGTTCTATGTATGGCAAACCTCTTACTGTTTACTTTGATTTGGCTGCTGTGTAAAAAAGTACACGGCGAGTAGAAGAAATTTGTAGCAGCCCTTTGGTACTGGTAGGGGTACGTATTGAAACATTGGGTAGGGATGGTACGATTTCTGCTTGTCCGACGCAAATCCTTGTGGCATTTTTGCAGTATCTCCTATGTCATCCTTTATCTCCATGTCACGACTGTACTGTGTCCCCTAACTACTGGAGGCTGTAGATGATGAAAGAAAAATTGGGTAAGGCTCATAAAATACAGCATGGACTCAGACGAGATATATTATTGGTTTGTTCAACCTTTTCTTCATTGATTCAACCTCTATTTTGCAAATAACATCGTACTGGTAGCAACTGGCACTAACGATCTGCACATATTTTCCCCACAGCCTACGCTTTTTTTAAAGAATAAAGCTTATAAGAAAATGAAACTCAAATGGCCAAATTCGAAAGAAAATCTTAAGAAAAATCTCAGGCTCAGCATCCAGAAAAGCTTAGAAAATTGAGGTTCAGGCAAAATGATATTTTTCTCATAAACAAAATCGTGTATCTGAATTTTTGGACAACATAGTAGCCAAAGTGGACACCATTCCGTCCAGCAGCTACCCGGGAATGTTAGGGATAATTCACCGGTTTCGTAGCGCCTCTAGGTGGGAGGAAGGACATCTTGATTTTTTACACTATTGTTTAATTTGTATGTAGAGCTATAGTACGTAGCGTTACGACAGGGAGAGGTGATCACCAAAACGGTAAATTCAGCGTTACTTAAGGGTTCAATGACCCCTTAGTGCACTTGAAAACATGTGGGTGCCATATATTGACATGAATTTGTTGGACAGCATAGTTGTCAACATAAGCGTAGGAGACGGGGGCAGGAAGGCTGCAGTCCTCCCCCCCATGTTGGGCAGAAATCCGTTTCACTTAGGAAAAATTTCTGAGCAGACTGTAGGAAATTCGGGCAGAAAGTTTACAGTCCCCCCTAAATTTGACGTCTTCCTGCACCCATGGTGGTCAACAATGTTGCCCAGTTTGGCCAAAGCATTAGGTAACTTCTTTTCAAGACGCACTTGAGTGTTCTCATTTGGATCCAGTCGAATTGCTAGTCCTACACAATTGTGCGACCTAGTTTTTCATTATTTCATTTGCCATCCTTTTCCTAGATCTTTCGTTTATGCTCATGATTAAGAATCGGTTCATTTTTTAATATGTCAAACCTGTGCAGAACTAGCAACTGAGTGAAAGTCTGAGGAGTAAATCGCCAAATATTCTCGAGTCCCATTTCAATTTGTTTACAGTTGCACCATCTTGTGAGACATCCATGGCTGTTCATGATTAGAGAAGTTTTCCAACCTCCCCGTTTATTCCAAGCATCCTGTTAATAGGGTTTTTAGCAAATTTTTAGCCCTCTTACTTTTCCAAACCCCTCGTCTATTTTGGATTTAAGGGTATTTATCAATAGGCATAATTTTATTTTATTTTTTCTTGTTTTAGATATCAAAGTTCTCTTTTATATTTGTAACGCTAGTGCAAAAGTAAATTTACAAGAAGTCATACGCAAATTTTTGAGTCATTATGAAGCTCGAGTTTCTCATTATTCTTAACTTATTTAGATTTCAGTGATTCAGAGCCGTAGTTTTTACAAACATAATTTTTGTAAACAAGAGTGCAGCTATTTTAATTTGCTGTTTCTTAAACTGTCTAGTACTGCAATGGGTCTCAAAATTAAAATGTTATTTTGATATTTACCATTAAATAGCACCATGAGTTATACGTTTCTAGAAATACTTTGTTGTGTTTATGAAAAGAAATTGCAAAAGAATTTTCCATTGATATTAGTGAGATGAGTTTTATCATGAATAGAAAGCATTAATTGTCAATAACATTAACATGAGCTTAACAGTAGATATGAGCTACTGTAACATAACAATTCGCATCTACCAAACCTTTCTTACGATCTTTATCTAAGCAAAGTATCGTAGTGTAGATTAAAAAACACTATTTCTCATAAAATGAAAAAGAACACATAGTTTTAGGTGTTCACGGAGGAGAGTAACGTAAATGATACTTCACTGCAAGTGCTATGTGCACTTTGTGCAGAGGTGTGGAGCTGGGGGGCTTAGGGATGCTCAGCCCCCTAGTTATTTTTTTCTCATTTGGGGGGCTTGAACCCCCACTAGTTATTCAAAATAAACACTGATTCAGAGCAGCAAATGACAAGGCTATGAGATTCTCGTTCATGTCCTAGAATAATCAGCATCACCATGACACTTTTTCTAAAGAGAAGTTCTTCCAATGGCCTCCTTTATGTTGAATTTTGTTATAGCATTAAATCATCTTCTTTCCAAAGAAGCTACCTATCAACCATCTTTAGGAGTGAAAATTGTGTGAAACCCTCCCTTCCCCAACAGATAAAACCACTCAATTTGCATTACAATTGAATCTCTTTGTAGCGCAATAATGCCTTGCCAGATCGGAATTTCAGTGCGCATTCTGGCGTAGACTATCCTTCTTTCGGCGCACTTGCGTGAGATCTTGTTTCTAGCGTTGGACTATATGACAGTAAAAGCAAGAGTCATCGTAACTTCTTTTTATTTCGTTTTTACTTTAAAGGATTGGTTTTTAATCTGGGAACAGATATCAATTGTGTTAGCAGCCTTCATACCATGTTCCAAAAAGGCGTGTTCTGACGTTCTAGAGGGCGTAGGTCTGTAAAATTTTTCTGGGGGAAAACCACCCAGACCCCCATCCTTCTCCCCTCCTCTTCTACTATAGTCCTGTGTTATGAAATTCCATAGGGGGCTTGTGTGCCTCCATTTTCAGTGCGTGCTAGGAGCATCTGGCAAATCGGTTAGATTCATCTCCACCGTGAATTACACTTGGCATAAGTACAACTTGGTATCAATCAATTGAGATTTTTCATAGTTGGCAAGGAAAACATTTTATCTACCTTTTACTACAGCTGGAATGGTATTCTTTTCAATCTACTATCAAAGCATAGATGTAACTGTTGCAGGGCAACATCCAGTATTTAAATGAAAGTATAGATGTTACGTCCCTGACCTTCTTTTTTGTAAGCTACAAATTGGGAGCTAGCCTCTTTTTAGTTTGAATGATAATGCCAATTGTCAAGTAGCCTCGTTTTGGAATACAAAATATAGCCTCATGTTGAAATCCATGAATTCATACATGAGCCCCCCTAGTTTTAAATATAGCTCTACAGCGCTAGCTTTGTATTATATTTTAGACTGAACAGCCTTGAACCTTAGCAAGATTTCAGATCGTGGACCAAAATCCTGCTGAGCTTCGAAAGGGCCTGAGAGTCTAACCTTGTCATAGTATATGAGTAAGATGAGCGAGGTAGCATAGTGGTTAGAGCGCATGCCTCCTGTTCGGAAGGTCTACTGCTCGAGTTCGACTCAATGCTTTGACTGAATGCTTCGCTCACTGTTCACCCAGCAGCGAATGGGTACCAGATGGCGACACTGGGAGAAAAAGGCGGCGAGGAAAGGAACTGGCCACCCTACCTCACATGACGATGGCTCAGGATAAGTGTCCTCACCAACAGGCTCTCCCCTACGTACGAAAGTATACGGGACTACCTTTATCTTTTATGGGTAAGGTATGGTATGAAGTGAAGGGATTTTACTTCACAAAATGAAACTGCAATGCAAAATTTACTGAATGGTTTGAGAAAACTGCTCAAATAACACACTAAGAACATAGAACACTTAGAAACGTTGGACTTCAACAGTAAATATTATCCTCCCAGCACGGTGATTCAATTAAAGTATAACCGCATACGATACATCAAGATAAATTATAAAAGAATAAAAAAAATTTTAAGGCATAAAAGCTAGAGGTTTTTTGAAAAAGCAATCTGAAGGGTTTTGTGTTTTGAAATATTAGAACATCAGCAAAGCCTGCAAAAGATTAAGCTTTACGAGTTATCTAGTAAGCAAACTACCTGAGAATGGTCACCTTAAATAGTGTGCAAGCAACCAAAGATTTTGGTATGGTGCAAACTTGCACTCTATTTTCATATCTAAAAGATGTTCACTCATTCAGCTATGAAAAACGAAGTTACTGTGGCTCGATGTGGGGAACTAATAGAAGCTGATCAGCAAAACTGGTAGTGCATTCTCATGCCATAAATTATTTGCAGATTAACTGTACAATAAAGATATATATACAAGGCATTAGATGCAACGCTCCAAACATCTTAGACATTTAAGGGAAAATATTTACATAGCTTCTCTAGATTTTGCTCATAAGTTGAGTTTAATTCATCGCTACATACTCAATCGTAAGCATACTTTACATCAAACCTTCGACGTCTAAGCAAGCCTAAACGATTGATCAGATTCGGCGACTTGACCGATAGCCCACTGTCTTTGTTCTTTCCTTCTTTCACCTCGCTCTGATCAACTTCTGATAGTCTTTCACTTCTTTTGAAAAACATATCCAATGCATTTCTACCTCCTTCGGAGTGGCTCTCCTCAGCCATGAAATCCGATAATGTATCAGTTTTGGATACAATTGGCTCCGGCATCATTTCTTTCAACTCCTCCTCCATGGCATTTAGTTGTTCAGCAGCGGCAACGTATGTATCGTTGAAAATAAAGTATCTGAATTGGAGAATTTGAATTTGGTGAAATTTTCTAGTTCTCTCCTCAGAGTTTAAGTTGTCATATAATCTATAGTCTTTTCGGTCAACACGAGTAACGCGAATTGGTGAAATAGCGGTCAACGCTAGATCTGCAGGTAGATTTTCACCGTCCGGCAATGAAAATCCAAGCCCATCAGGGAAGATTTGTATTTTCATGTCCAGTGCTTTTCTCTTCGGAAAAGGTAGCGTTACGAGCAAAGTTGCGCCCTCCATAAACTCAGAATCTCTATGGATCCAACGGGAACTTCCATGAGCAGTTAAGACTTGTGTAAAGTTCGAAAAATTGCGACTCGTAACAAAGAGAGCCAAGGTTTGGTTTCGATCTCGTAACAATGTTATCTTATTTATAGTAGGTCCGAACATCTTTTTAAGTAAAGTAACAGGTGAAAAATCCGGTAATTCTAAAAGTATGGCCAAATTTTTGTAGGTTCCTCTCTTTACGACGAATACTCGAACGTGCGACTCTTCGAAAGCTCTAATGTCTGGCATACCTGAAAGAAATATAGAAATATAATTTCATTTCATTCCATTCTTCCTTAAGTAATCTTGCATGGTTGTACACAAAATAATAAGAAATAATCACAAAAAATGTGGTGATAATTCATTGGCAATCAGGGCATCTCAGGAAATTTGACTACTAGGTCAAGCCAATAAGAGGGACACGTTGCCCTCGCAGCAGAGTTTGGTCTGTATTCCCCTTGACCCACTTGGTATCAAGAATGCCAAGAAAACTTTTAGCGACTTTCACTATTACTATTAAACAAAGAAGAAAAATTTAACATTGTTACACTAAAAACTTTAAAATTTGCTTTTCACTGCGCCAAAGAGAAGACTAGCTCAGGCATTTGCCCTGTATTGACGACATCAAAAGGTGCCGTTTTGTTATGGTGTATCTCAACCAAGGATTTAGCGTAAAAAGGAGAAGATGGTTTTAAGGAATTGATTATTATTTATACCAGAGGTAGAGGTAGAAGAGAAAGTGTTTTTCATCCTTACAAATTTTAACCCACTGTTCATTGGAAGAAACGTTTTACAACAGTACGGAAACTTGTCCTACCCTCGCACTTTCTTCTTTGATAAGGGAGTAAATACAACAAATCTATTGCATTTCAGTGAGTACGTCAACTTCTCAGACAGGCATACCTGAGAAAACAATTTCATAATTTCCAGCAATGGCATCAATTTTCCCGCGTACTTTAACACGGTGGAGTTTGAAACTGCCAAGACCAATATTCTCCAGTAAGACTCTTAGTCCACCTGTTGGCAGAATATCAACGTCGAATTTGTTTCCGATTGTTTTGATAGGAAGACCTAAGGAGAGAGACAAGTGGCATTATTAATTCATCGTGTAACGAGACCTTGCTTCTCACACTTAGTGATACATATAACTGAAAGTATTCTATATCAGGTCTCTGAACATCTATCACAGAAACTTTCAAGAAAGAATCTCACTAGAATGAAGATTAAAATTCAAAAAACTGCTCCAGTTTTGAATATTAGAGATGAAGCCATATTACCAAAATAGGCCTACTTAAAGCAATCCTTCAATCGTTCAATTTGCATAAATTAACAATACCACAAAATATACAGTATACATCTTGTATATAGGGATATAGGGATGTCGAAACGACTTTAAAAGTGGAGAGGGCTGGTCACCAAGGTCGAGGATTAGCTCAGAAATTCACTTATCATTGATGACTACAGTATCACTTTCAGAGCTGTCGGAATATGAACGAATAGAAAATTGTATCTTATGGTACCTTCGGGAAAGAAGTGCAAAAACAAGTGGAAAATACTATTTTAAGCAATAAGAAGGGGTGGGGGTGCCTCCTGGCCATCTGGGTTTCTACACACCTGGTAAGTGCAGAAATAATCAAACATTCAGTTAGTCCCACATCTCAGACTAGGGCAATTCATCCTAAGAATAATGATTCAATACCAGAAAAATAATGCATTTTGTCTTAGGGGTCATTCACCCGTTACTTAGAGCTAAATTTACTGTTATTGAGACCCCCTCCCACTGTCGTAACGCTCCGTACTATAGCTCTCCATATAAATTAAACAATAGCGTAACAAATCAAGATACCTTCCCTCCCCCTAGAGGCGCTACGTAACCGGTGAATGATCCCTTAACAACGAGAGCAATGCTCTACCAGCTTTGATAGTCAGCAGGGTGTTGCATGACTTGCTTGTTGGGAGAAATTAACCAAAACTTTTCACACACTAAAAACAATCTATTGCAGCTTATTTTAAATAAAATTTTCTGCATCTTTATATATCAACCCTGAAATTAATTCTAAGATTTCATGACAAAGCGAAAGATCGAATCAAAGTACTGAGCCAACCTTCATGCAGTGATCCTGAGAGGGTCATTTCTCTGGAAATGCTTCGAGTAACTTTTATAGTCAGGTCTTCATCCAGGAACTTCCAAACGCCTCTGGCTGTTAACTCGTAATCACCAAAGGGAAACGGCACAGAAAGGTCAGCGACCATAGATTCAATTTTCAGCTCTACAGAAAATGAAAGCAGCAAAACAAATAGGAGTGAGCAAGTTCAAGAACTGAAGCGTAACAGATAGGATCAAAGGTGAAATGTCTAAGCAAAGAAAGTAGGAAATTAGCAAAAAATAAAGAAATGGTTTTGTAGTAAACTTTTGACTGAAGTCAGAACGAAATAAAAAATCGCATAAATCTTGAGTTGAGAGGGGATAAAAGACATTAATTATCCTTAAAGAGAACAAAAAATAAAACAGAACGAGAAAGGTTCATATTTTGATCTAATTCCAATACTTCATTGAGATAGCGAAAAACTATAAACCAAAGATCATTGCACTGGCTGGAAGTTTTCTCAAAAAATAATTGAGCATCGGACATTTCATATGGCAAAATTTAATGAATTTTCTACGAATCATTAATCACAAATCACTTTTCATAATTAGTGGTCAGCAGAGTTGTAAATCACGTGACTTACCTGGCAAAATACGAAGCTCTCCGTCTGCACTAGTAACAAATGTCACTTTAGCAAGACATGTATTTATGTAGAAGACACTAATGCTTATAGGCAATATATCACGTATTTGCTTGCTTGACAAGGTAATTATGTAACTGGGCAACACACTGCGTATCACTTTGGCTAGTGTCAGACAATGAGCTCTCTGTGGTATCACTCTAAATGCGCAGCTACCAGATAAGATCTTCACCTCGCAGTCACCGATCTTGTACAATTTTGACAAATCCGGATGCTTTGTGCCAAGGAAATAGGCTATATCGGGGAATTTTTCCACTTTCTTGGAATCTAGGGAAGCAATGTAGCATTACATTTTACTATCTACTACAAACAAACAAACAAACAAACAAGCAAAGTTAACAAAAATTAGAGCTAAACAGCTTGAAGGAAAAGATATATTTTTCGCAAACAGTTGAAAGCAAGTAAATTAAATATATTCTAACAATGATATGGAAATGGCAAAGAAATATAAAAACTAATAACTTAATTAAGAATTGTTAATTGTGAAAAGCCAAATGATCAAGCAAGACAAAACTTGATAAAAAAGAGAGTGATCGCATGGATGCTCTTACGTCATAGACAAACTGATGAATCATAGGATAAAAAAGTGAAGAATTGACCAAAGAATACATAAAGCATGTAAATAACTTAGATAAAAATAATATTAATGAAAAGAACAGAATCAAAAAGGAGAAATAAATCGAACTAGTCGATTAATTAATAAAAGAAAATCAGGATATCATTTAAATTAATAAGGTAATGATCACAAATGCAAAGCAGATTAACAATAGCCAGGAACAGCAAATACTGAAAGAGTATTGGTACAATCATGTAATCAATGAAATGGTAATATGAAGTAGTTATTTTGGTAAAAGAATAATCAAACTACTCAACGAAAAAACTGCCAGTAAGTGTCTAAAACATGACTAACGTTCTAAAATATGACTAACGTTGGCTACACACGAAAACTTAAAATGACAATCGAAGGAATGGTCTTTGAACATACCATCGCATAAATGGGATTTAAAACATAATACCAACACAGCTAAAATCAAGATTCCATGCATCCAGACTGGCTTTGGGTGTCGCCTAGGATTGAACAGGCTCATTAGCATTAAACTTCAGCTCAGTTCAGTTCATATATTTTTAAATTCTCTGCATACAATTTATAACCTTATGACTAGACTAGACATACAAACAATTAATGAAACTACTTACACAAATAATAATGTTACAGAAAAATTAATACACAATGCAAAAACAAAGGAATAGCCTGTATATAGGGAATTACTTGAAGGAGGAGTTCTCTCAATAGGCAAACCAATCAAGAAGAGAAACTGCAGTAGTTTCCACAAGGGTTTTATATTAAACATGTTTCTCAGACGTCTAACAGTGGCATTCACATAAGGAATACCAAGGAAAAGCTTGATGCAAATGCAACAGGACGTGTGTGAGACTAAATGAATTAAGTTCATAAAGCAGTAGATTGATGAAGATCAAGAAAGAATTCTATGAGAAGAAATTTGTTAACACTGGAATATTGTTGCGCTTTCTGCCAATTTAATTGCTTTGCAACAACTGCGAATTTAGTAGCAAAATAAGTAGTCACACAAAATCAAGGAGTAACTGCTTTTTGTAGTAGAAATTCAGTTATTCATGCAGATACTGGCATCATGGATATTAATAGAAAATGCTGTCTAACTTTCAGCTGATCGAGATAATATTACTGAAAGTTTCATCAACATGTACTATCAAATTATAAATTTGCTACTGCAAAAAACCTTAAGATTGAATTTTGAAGATGAAACACGCTCATCCTAGCGACATTTTAAATTGATGAAAAGACATAAAGTTGAACGAAGTGAGTATGGTAGTTGCATAGAACATAAACCTAGATAACTTCAAATATTTCAAACTAATGACTAGTCGCAAAGACGAATCAATGAATGTACAACACATACAGCCTTTAAAATATAGGAAGTAAAAATATAAACAACATGATAGACTTATAACTTATCAATAAACATACCTCTAACTCATACCACAATGGCCGTAAAAATTTCGACTAGGCCTGTTTATATTTTCCCTTCAAATTCGTTCGCGGCGAATTCTGTTCACGGAAATTGATTATCGCGTCCTCATGTAAGCTTCTCGTAAACAACCCAAGATGCATGCTGCCATTGAATCTTGAGTCCAGCTTGAGTGATTACATCATTGTAAGCATGAGAAGTCAAGCGGATCCCTGGGTAGGTGACCTCTCGTTTCAGGTGCATTGATCTTTCAGAACATCGCCATTAGCAGACCGGCCCATTTTCAGGCAGGTCCTTCATTGTCTTAGCTGCACATAAATGCTATGTTTATGCAGGAAAATGACAGCTGCCAGTGAAAACCAAAAAAGCACATACCTCGAGAGAAATCGTTGCACATTGGGCCAGTTTACATGATGTAGAGCCACACAAACGATACGATTTCATCGCACTGCCTCTGTACGATTTCATCGCACTGCCTCTGTACGATTTCATCGCACTGCCTCTGTACGATTTCATCGCACTGCCTCTGTACGATTTCATCGCACTGCCTCTGTACGATTTCATCGCACTGCCTCTGTGAATATATAAGCTATGACGTATTTTACAATCATGCAGTATACTATGATTTCATACATGACGAATAGTAGATGTGCGACATCTCTCCATTCCCATGCAAAGCAAGGTGAGAAGATGCAAAGCGCTACTAGGAAAACGGAATTTGGAACCAAATACTATATAGGTGCGTGTTTAATTTCAAGAATTGTAAAGCCAGAACAGTAAAGAAGGCATTCGGCAGTTACTATGCATTTTTCATGCATCGAGATAATTCATCTTTTCTCAAGGACTATGTTGAAACGCCTTCACATTGTAGCAATTACTCACCACCGTTAGTAAATCGTTTCTCAAGAAACTCCACTTTTCAAGTTGTAAGCATGGAATGCAATCTATCCATTAGCTTTAGTGGAGAAATAGTGCCCTGTATGTGTGCACAATTGCAGGCGTAAGCGCGACTAACGATCTGCATTAATCAGCGATTGCTGAAGAGTAAACCAGTGATTGGTGAAGGGAAAATATTTGACTGATGAATGGTAAACCTATGATTTTGTAGGCCCTTGGGTTAACCTAAATCAGCCATTTGCGTCGTTGCGAAAAAGAGCAAAGTGAGCAACGTGTGGTTGCTAGACGAAAATCGGTGGCAGTACAATTCTCTTTAAACTATAAATTTCCCTGCAGTCTTCGAGTGGTTGAAAATATATCATTGCATTTTAATAGGATGGTGAGGACTAGAAGCAAGCCTATCTGTAAAACCAACGATATCAAAGAAAAAAGGTATCATGATGCGTCAGTTAAACAAGGGCCACAGAAGTTACAGATAATGGTGAATGGTAAACTGCTCTAACAGCTCGCTGTTATCAAAAGATGTCTGCACTGATTCAGAGGTTGGGAATAGAAACTCCGCAAAGGTAAGTGTAGCAGAAAGATGCCATATCCCCAAAATGTATAAGAATATCTACCAAAAGCCTTCTTGGATCAAGGTTCGATTTCTTGCAGAAAATGTAGGTAAGTTATTTTAACAAGTTTTCTTGAGTTTGATTTTGATTAGAGCTGTGATATTCAATGAAGGCCACTACGTAAACAGTTTTCACTAAAATTTCACAATGATGTCAGATTCGTGCCAGGTCATCTGAAAGTCCAACCTCAAAGTGGTACTGACACTTGTGCAACTGCAAAACAACGCAAAGTGGTACAACAACATCAAAAGGGTACTGATTTTGGCATCAAAGTGCTCCTTTTATACCAACACAAGTAGCAACAGCTGTTAAGTGAACTTTTTCAGTGAAGGATGGAACAGTGATGTAGGGCTCAAGCCTAATTCAAAGACCTATAAACTTCTTTCAAAATGCGGCAAGTTCCACAGTAAAACAGGGAAGTAGTTGTATTCGGAAAATGATATCTTTGGGCACCATGACATTATGAGAATCGCATGCAACTGGAGCTAAGGCCCAAAAAATACTAGGGGAAATGTAGTAATATTTGGAGAAAATAAGCATGCGCATACAAAATGATATTCCCAGCGCAAATGAGCGTAATGCGGGGCCTTCATGAATAAACGAGCCCTGAGAGCATATGACACAGTATGACTGCTTGTACTCGCATTGCTCACACTAAACGCATCAGGCTCTCGTCGTTGCTTTTTCTGCTTCCAATGTTACATACAATGCAAACTGTTAAAAAGTCATATAGTTGAAGGATTAAAAATAGTAACTAGGAAAGCTCTACCATCTACTGGTGAATCCCATAAGCAGCTGAAGCAAACAAAAACTATACAATTCGCTCAGAAAAACTATTATCTCTTGGTCTGAGAGAAGACTTCTGCTAGAATTTTACATCCAATACAATATTATCGAGAAAAGTACGATAAATTAAATGCAAAGAAGAAATTTTAGAAATACAACTGTAGATCCAACCAGTTTAAGAAATTTCGATGAATTTGAAGAGCTTTAGCAGGTTGCTTGGTTATGGGCAGCAAAAGGAAATAAAAAAGGGTAGGAATGGAGTTCATTAATGCAAAATTCTCTACCTACAACAAATTATATCAGGCTTAAGTAAACCTAAAATTAGGTTACAAACATGTCTAAAATCAACAAGGAAATGTTTCAGATAAACATGCCTGTTTGTGAAACTACGCTAGTGAGATTTATGGATAGATTGCGATAGCTTGAGATAGATTCAGATTGATAAAGATTGAGGTGCAGATTGAGATAAATCAAGTAAAATAGTCTGATTTAAAATCAGCATGGACTGAAAAAATGACCATTCAAATCAATTCTAATTAGTCCAGAAATTTCAGTTTGCACTCCAGTAAAAACATTTACAGCTCTATAATAAAATGATAAATCTCAAGCTAGGGATTGTTTTTCATCCTAAAAAGCATTCAGTAGCAAGTCTTACTGTGCCATGCAAAAAGCAAAAAAACAATCTTTAGAACATTTTGGCAGGAACTAATGTGATGTCACATAATGTGGGACAACGCGCGACAATACGAAAATAATAACAATACATGAGGTTATTTCAATCTGAAAACGTTAATTCACATCCACCATAAAGTTCTATCAGCAAGACGGCTTCTGAACAGTCTTACTGTAAATCACACCCGACAAATCTGATACGAATCCTTAATACGTTTGATCCAACATGCTGTCATCCATTGACGTGGTACAAGTCTGAAGCCCTTCATGTTTAGCCTTGTCCAATATAGCCTTCAAATCGTACCTCTTTTCAAAAAACTCGGACAGGGCAGGTTCTGATAAAACGCATGCGATAAATTGCCTAAATCCAACTTCCCATTTGTCGGAAACTGTTCCAGGATCCGTGGTCGCATTAGCTGTCCTAGGTTTGCAACTAGAAGTTTCTATAGTTAGCTCTAGGGATTTTGAAGATTTAGCAGTCTCACTTTCATCTTCTTTGTACATTACATTTGGTGCTTCCCCTATACAAGAGGCGATGTCCTTATAACTAGAACCGGTCATTCCCCCATAGTCTGCCTTTGCAACATCGTTTTGAGAAACTGCCGGTGACGTTCTATATTCTTGACCGCTATTAACGTAAACATATTCCTCACTTTTTACGCTTTCGTCACGCCCTGGGGAGGAGCTAAGGCTCCGCTGCGCATCAGCTAATGCTTCAGTTAGAGTCATGCCTTGCACCTGAACATTTAACTCCGGCTCATCAGCAATGATAACATCATTTAATGAAGCATCAGAATCGCTCGCCGCCTGTTTGCCTACCAAGCTTAAACCTTGTTGATCAGAATCAAGAGTCTTCTTGCTGAAATCTACCCGCATTGGCCTATAATCGTCACTCTCACAGCTCTTACCAAATGATGATTCCGAAGACGGCCTCGGTGGGTCCTCCTGGTTCGCAGCATCACCAATTTGCAGCAAAAGAGTGCCCGCTCTGGCAACAGCTTGGTACAATTCTTGTTCCTTGTCGGCTGATTCTCGAAATAGGGAGTACAAACTTCTCCATAGATTGATAAATTCAACCTGAAACAAAATACTTGCGTGAATAGAAAAAACAACTAACCGAAAGCCCTATTTACATTACAAAAAAGACACCCAGAGTGACCCAAAGCTCAATCCAATAGAGCTTGCAAAAGTAGGATCTTTGTAGTGTAAACGCAAACCTACCAGGGTTGAACCTGGGTAAATTCAACCCACTTATGGAGGTGGGATGAGTTTACCCGGGTTCAATCCGGGTAGGTTTGCGTTTACACTAACGAAATCCTACTCTGGTAAACTGTACTCGGATTCAGCCTGGGTTAACTCTGGGTAACTTTTTGTAGTGTAAACAGGAC
This sequence comes from Cassiopea andromeda, assembly GCA_018155075.1. Taxonomy (NCBI): domain Eukaryota; kingdom Metazoa; phylum Cnidaria; class Scyphozoa; order Rhizostomeae; family Cassiopeidae; genus Cassiopea; species Cassiopea andromeda. The sequence goes on along the minus strand of WIPJ01002206.1, from coordinate 370,275 downwards.
TTAAATCGAAAATATTCTCAGTTTAATTTTAAACTTTGAGCTTCTGTCTAGCTTATTATCAAATTACAAGTAATAGCCTTAATTGATTCTATCATGATTATGACTACGAGAGCCGAAATGAGTACAATTGCCCTTTCTGTCTATGATACGATGTCTATGATGTCAGTATACAATTGTCCTTTCTGTCAATAATCTGAAACTCAATTTTATTCTATCAAAAGTAGCAGGGCAACTGCCTCATACCGAGTCATCTTCCACAGCGTCACGATCAGGTCATGTACTACACTAATATGATCACAACATCGCAGCAGACATGTAAGTGTTTGGTTTTACTGTTCATGAAGTTTTAGTGAAAATAAATGATTGATCTCCCATAAATTTGCTTAAATGTTATTTTAAACAGCGGCTGCCTACTGAACCTGATCTAGTTCAATGGAAAGAGACAAAACGCTAGCAAAGGTACTTGGGCAAAGGAAAAAAGAATGTAATCTTCGAGTATTTAATAGTAAGTAACAGTACGTTCGTATTAGGAGTTACACACTGTGATGTCAGTATACGCTAGGGTCAGTGCATGGCTCTCATTATTTTCATGAACATCCCAAAATAATTATATTTATTTCAACGATCGTATCTGAAACAAAAAGTTCTTTATCGTTTGTATTCCTGTTAATCAAAGGGATATTATGATATAAAGCATGCAAAATTACTGTGGTAGTTTTCAACTTGTAGCTTCAAAATAATGATGGGTGATGTCGCTGAAAGATCAGACTCGTAACAGATATCAAACAATCTTCATTCTTGCACTACAATAACAAAACTCAAGGGAGGCATTTCCAAAAATATCTCTATAAAAGACTGCTAAAAACACGTGGCATTGCAGAGTTGCTTTCCATTGAATTGGAAGATATGGGAACCGCTTTGAGACAATTTTCTGTGGTAGAAATTGACTGACTACAATTCTAATGGGTAAAACAGAAATACCTGCAATAGCATTCGAAGTGCCTCGAATTTTTGGGGTTGGCAATTGTCTATGTGAAAGCTTACAGCGGGAATTTTTACACCAGGTTACTGAAACAATATAAAGCTTCAGGTCTTCAACGTATTGGAGCAAACGCAATTGTAAATTTACTGTAGAGCACATAATACGAATGCTATAAGGAAAAGGATCCCAAATTCCGATACGTCCGGGTATTATTAAGAGGTAGGTATCACATCTTGTTTAAAATACAGTATCACGTTTTTTCTGCAAAAACCTCTTTGGCTATTGTAGCTAATTATTCTCAGTCCCCTAATCTACTTTACCTTGGTCAAGCCATTTGATTCTAATTTCTCTGTCAATACGATGTGGATTCTCTAAAACTATTCAAAATACACCTCATTGGAGGAAAAATTGGAAGCAAAAGAAATATTGTGAGGGCAAGCAATTGAATCAAACATAAAACCAAAGAAATAAGGAGAAAGTTCATTTCTACCTGATTCATATTAGGCAATTCATCTCCTTTGCTTTCTTCTTTCATGACAGATGCGACAAAATCTTTGACTAACTTCTTCGCAGATTTTGGGGACTTCGAAAGAATCGATTCCGTTGTACGGGGACTCAGCGGCCTAGTCACCTTTTCTGGCTCATTTCCCTCTTCAATAGGACCTGAGAAAGGTGTATCAACTGGTGTTGACTCCATCAAAGACGACCCAACGATCTCTCCAGTATCCGGTATATTCGGTGGGCAATATGAATCACTAGTTCCAACTTCCGAAACAATCTTTTCATTACTTGGAAGGCTACCTAGAACAGTTTGTTTGTCTGTAACATCAGCAGGATATTCTAAACTTTTTGGCCAAAAATTCTCTTCAAGTGTCTCTGATGATGGGGTCATTACAATCTCCTCCTCATTTTCCAACGTACCTTCAACACCTATGCTGCTTGGTACCACAACCAGTGTGTCCTCTTTAGTAATTTTATCCCCTTCCACATCTTCTGTTGCTTCTAGTGCGTTCTCAACAACATCGAACAATTCCTTTTGAGGTGATGAACTACCTACTGAGTTCCCATCATAATTAGAAACCAAATGCATTCGATACAAAAGTTTCAGGCGTTCATGAAGATCACCACGAGATATCAAACCGCAGAGGAGTGAGAATTCTTTGAAGTTGATCAGGCCATCAGTATCTTCATCAATTACCTATTCAAGAAACAGTTGCAAATTAAATGCTTTATGTCTGTTATGACTTCAAGAATAGAAAGCACAGTTCAAGCTAAGTCAAAAACATGCAGGTTGATAACATTGAATATACGAGGGAGATGTGAAACCGAGATCCAACAAAAATAGCTTGGCAATATCTGCACTTATATCAAGATCTGTGACCATCAACGTAAAGTATGCTGCTTATGTTATTATGATGAAATTCCTTCAAAACACTGCATGCTAAAATTAGTCATCCAGTGCAAGGCCTTTACTTTAGTGCATCTCAAAGACATGTTGCATTTGATAGGAGACGAAACAAATGGCTTTGCACATTGCTTCAAATTGCATTCCCTTCAAAACAAGCTGTATGAGATTTGTAGAAGGCTATTTAAAAATTTTACCTTGAAGCATCGCAGTGCCATTTCACGTCCTAAATCTCCTTGACCCCAAGGCAAAATGCTGGTGAAAAGCAAGACAAATCGCTCATCATCTATTAAGAAATGCTCATGCGGATCTTTCCAACCTTGTTCACTTTTCACATCTTGATTGCGTTGCTCTGATTTGCCCCAATACCTGCTTTGCAAATGACCCGCCTAAGAGAGTAAATGATTTATCAAGATACACAACAAACTGTAAAGTTTGCAGAAATCAACCGCTAGCAAGTTGCATGGAATTTGTAGAAGATTATTTTAAAACTATACCTTGAATCAAGTACACAATGGTAAAAAATCCTAAGGTTTATTGGTAAAAACATTGAACTGCATGTGCACAAAAAGAAGATACGATTCCATTCAAACCAAATCATAACAAGATAATTTAACACCATTTGCTATCCAGCTTTAGGATAGCAAGAACAAGTAAAGAAATTTTTTTTTGTACGGTAAGTACATATTCCGTTGCAATTCGTTTTTCACCAAGCATCAACAGTGTACAATAATATATACAACATACAGGAACCCAACATTTATAGGGCATTCTGTTTTTAATGCTAAAATTATCACTTTGTTAATTAAGCTGAAAGAAAGACTGTCACTGTTGATCCACGTAATACATATATTTTTGAATTGAATTGATTTTCAGCAATATTTCCATTATTATCAATGTTCCAAAATAAAGCGAATGCATGTGCATTTTTCTGTTGGTTTCCTTTTTCATTCTGGTAATCACAGAGTTACTATGTCTAGTTCGATTGCTGGGGAGTGAACAACAAAAGATATATCTATTCGCATGATTAAGACAGTTACTAAAACTATTAGCTATAGGTCCAGCCCGGGGGTCGGGAACCTGTGGCTCGCGAGCCAGATGTGGCTCTTTTGATGACTGCACCTGGCTCTCTGGTTCGCAGACAAATCTTAGCGGATAATTCTTCAAAGTATTGCAAAACAGCGAATATCTCCAGAGTAGCTTTAAAGTTACCACCGGTGTCGTTTCAGGTTTAATATCAGCTCGAAAGAGCATTGGCCAAGTCAGTGTCGAATCAGACTACTTTTGCGGTTTGATGTGACACCAATATCCAATATGGCTCTCATGAAAATGCATTTTAAAACACGAAAATATTATGGCTCTCCCGGCCACAAAGGTTCCCGACCCATGATCTAGCCAGACATGATATAGCCAAGGGCATACCAAGCTTCATTGACATAGTCAAATGTTCGTCGCATGCTTTGAATATGTCAATCGTATGCTGGGTAATGAAAACTCTTTCTATGCAATTCAACGCTGCCATAAACTATGATGGCCATTTATTTTTCAATGGCAAATAAATGGAGGGGGGTCTCATTCAACAGGAGGTGAGCCTTTCTCTACAAATGTAATAAACGAGGGGGGATTTTGAACCAGTTAATACTTGAGGGTCATCAGGTGTCCATACCAACTGGAAGTCACTAAGTGCAAAATAGTTTCTGACTCTTGAAAAGTAATTGCAATTTGTTTAAGACGAGCATAAACGCCATGGTCAGAGACTTCTCAGTAAAAAAAATTTTGTTATAATTGAGAAGTAGGAAAATCAACAAACTGAGCCCAGTGGACTAAATAGGCATTTTTGCAGACAATCGTACATATACTTTACGTTGCTCATTCGAAAAGCTCAATGAGCACTTTTTGGAAAACTTTAGGCCATGCAGAATACGGCCCATGTGTGTATCTGTTAACATCAGAGCCTTAAAATGAGTCTTCAAAATATTTGAGTTAGGAACTGCTCTGCTGTGAAAACCAAAACTTGTCCAAAATCATTCATAACTCCGAGTTATGAATGCTAATAATTCATCTGCCTTTGTTGTACACAATGACATGCAGACGTTGGCAAACAAGAAATTTAGCAATATTGTGTTGGCTAATCCATCACCTCGTTTGCATGCAAAGACTAACTTGCAATGAATGTCTAATTTTCCTTTTGACCCGTATATACACATGTGAAATGGGGCGCCTACTGTGTAAACAATTTGATTCAAAAGAGTAGCATTGGAAATTATTTTTTTCCTGAGGATAACTACTTGCTTGACGTGATTTGAGAAAGGCACTTCTCAGATTCGATTTTAGACAAGTGTCATTTTTCAGCTTCTAGGTTTAAAGATTAATTTAAAAATTATGCTTTGGCTATCAATTTCCAAAATGTCAAGACAGAACAGACTAAGAATAGTTCAGAAAGCCTAATTTCAGAAAATATATACATTTAGTATGTTCGGTCTGGGCCTTTCAAGATCTTTACAGATGCTTGTCAAATTTGATCATTATTTATTGCAAAAATTTACAAGGCTGTTTAAGTCAAAAGTCCAAATAATAAACACTATTGTGTTGCATTATTTCAAAGGCATGCCTAATTCAGATACCAAAAAGAAAAATTAATGAAAATTTTTCAGGGTGAAGACAAAAAATTTTTCTTTGTGAGAATATCTTACTTTTACTACAAAAATTTTCTTCTAGTTCCACCTAGAAAATCCAGAAAGGAACCTCAACTTTAACAAAATATTACTTTTGATGCAAAAATACCAGAAAGAGAACTTGAGCAGCACATGATAGACAGTGAAATAAAGATCCTGGGCGGGTTTTTGATATTTTTGAGAAAATTTAATCAAATATGGCCAACGTCTGCCCTTAGTCCACTGTGCCGGGGTCCTAATAAGCTCGGGGGGTGGAACGGTTTTACAATCCTGAACAAAAAGGCTCAATCTATCGGGAAGCACATGGTAGAGAGGGTATTTATCTTTGGCCAAAGGCATCACGAGGTACAGGAGACCAGCTTATTTCCTTAGAAATAGCTATGACAAATACAATAACCGAAAATGCAATGATGAATAAGATTACCTTAAATAGAATAAACAACTGCTCTAGCTCATAGGCACTGAGTGATGAATCGTAGCAAAGACTTCTTACAACACTTCTCTTCATGTTGTCTTCAAGATACTGTGAATAGATGAGAGCGTATTAACTCAATTTAGCAGTAAAGTGAGTCAAGTATCAGTGGATTTATGGTAATCATCAATTACCCATTTGTTTCATAATGGGAAGTATAGCAGTTGGCATAAATCTAGCTGCTGGCCTAAAATAGCTCTTAGCTACAGCATTTTACTAGCCAACTATAAAGAAATTAACTTTATTATTATATTATATGAAATCCTCTGTGGGAGGAGTGTTTGACTCGGGAAAGGTTTTCTACAACGGGTTCTGTTTCAAAACTCCCATATTTTGTTGGACGGCAATCGATACTTTGAAGAGAAATAGCAACTACATGATATCTTTGAAAGCAAAACAATCATTAATTTCAAGAAATAGCCACACCAAACTGTGATGAAAGTAAATAGTTTCTTCACTGGAGCTTTTTGTGTTGAGGAAACCTGCAAAACTTGCGATCTGTTGGATGGAGCGATGCTTAAAAGTTTTGAAACAGAGCCAATGAAGGACCCACATGATCATTCTGAAGGGTAGTAGCGTCAGCATAGGCACTAAATCTTGATTGGCTAACAAAGGAATCACCATCGAAGGATTCCTGCCAATTATGTTGCAAGAATTCGTTCGAAAGTCATCCATCTTTGTTTGTAATGTCGATAACTTTTGGTCTGTGCAAGATACAAAAATTGCCCCTTCTGGAAATGTGAATTGAAGACCTCTGAACATGCTTGCAAAATACTTTTTAATTATTTGAAACTACGTGTTATCAGTTTTTTTCGCAAAGAAAGTACACTATTTACCACCAAAACGCGCTTCTCGAACTGATTCTCGCAACATTATTAGCAGGAATCCCTCGATGGTGATTCCTTTGTTAGCCAATCAAAATTTGACGCCTATGCTAGCAGCGTCTGGCAATCGATCTATCAATACGTGTACTCGTGTGCTACTACCAATAGGTTTCTCTAACTATTTATAACATCATAACGCAGAGCAGGAGTTAGTATGTGATACACAGAGAAATAGAAAGCATAAGATAATGGCAAAATGCAAACAAAACATAGCCTCAAATACACAAAGGAAATGAAAAGCAAACAGTAAGAAAAGTTATCATTGAAAGTAGACCATATTGTTGAAGAAAAGATTCAATGAAAAACTGCAAGCTTGAAACGGAAATTGTGGCTGGTAAAGAGTGAATTTTCACCTGAACTACTTTTAATCTTTGAGAATTTCTCAGCTTTTCAATGGTTTCTGCTGTTATGAAACCAAATTTCTGATACGAGACAAGGATGAGATCGGCAACATCGATCGAGGATTTTTTCTAGAAATACAACATAGAAGCTGTAAGTCAGCAAAAGCTAAGGCAGGGAGAGCAAAATATGCCCCACGAAGAACTAAAGTTTGTGCAAAAGTGAAGAACGAAATTGCATATACGTAAAGTAGAAGTTTGAGAAAATATAAAGTAGTTTTATTGATTAAGTGTTTATCTACCAATGAATCAGCTTTAGTGTGCTTGGTGTGACTTAATATTGCCGGTGCATCTCGATTACTGATTCTCTCCAAATAATCGCCTAGGATTTGCATAGCTTCACCATCATCTTCACATTTCAGGATTTTTTTCTTGTTGACTTCAAGACATGTCAACGCGATTTGAAACAAAATCTACAACGTGGGAAAATACTTAAACTAATGAATTCATCTGCTGCTTAAGTGACAGGTGAATTAAAACTGCAAAAAATATATAAATGACATTTAAACATGTGAAAAAGATAAAATTCGTACATTTATTTACAACACTATTTGGATACAAACTTGTATCACAATGAATAAAAGCAATTTTATCTAAGATGAATAAAAATAAATGAAGATCATATAGTATCTAATTTCAATGCATCAGTCTATGATAAAAAGAAGAGTTAGAAGGGCTTTTTGCACGACTACCATTGTACAAAAAAGTGAAATTATAAGCTTTATATAGACGCTTTTGAAGTTAAGAATAATATTGGCAGTGTTAGCTAATTTTTCAATTGACATATCTCATCCACTGGGCTTCTACCTTAAGTATCAAAAATATTATTTCTCATCTGGTGCAACTCCAGAGCAGATGCCAACACTATGTAGTTTCTTGGGGGGTGGGGTGGGGTGGGGTGTCAGAGTCATTTCCCCAGTGAAATGGGATATTGCTCCACGAAAAAGAAATCTGTGATATGACAACAGATTTAGAAAACAATTGCAGCGGTGATGAATACCAAATACAAATATCGTCTTTGCCAAGTCTGAGGTATTTTATTTCAGTTGAATAAAAATAAGTTAATGAACTTTATTGCCCTGTAAAAATATTCAATTGCTGTGGCCTGCAAGTAAAACAACCTATCATTAGGAAAGTCATGCTAACTCCAACCCTTGCATTATTTAGTACTGTTTCATTCTGCGAATTTGGCAATGCTTTCTGATGTAAATTTGTGACAAGAAACCATTACCCTTTTAAAACCTATTAGGTCATTTTCTGACCCCCAACTAATTCCAACCCCCTACATACTAGCATTTGGGATTTTTACAGCCCTCCCGAATATCCCAACCCCCCTTCTAGTAGGCATCCAAGGGTAGCTGAGGCCAATAGTAACACTGGAGGATTACTGATACAGTAAAATAAGGAGTGTTCTATCATTAGGGACGGGAAATCCCTACCACAAAAAAATTCTACTTACAACAAAGGAAGTTCACTTTTAAACATATACAGGAAAATTAGGTAAGAAAGGAGAATCAGGTTAAGAGTACAAACTTTTGCTCCATCATAAAAAAAGCAATCCATAATGCTAACTGCACTTGCCACTGGCATTACACTAAAAAGAGAAAAAACTGACTACTTCAGATAAGAAAGTTAGTCTAGGATTCCTCGAAAAGAAATGGTAGGAAGGCAATAAGGTCGTAGAGCACATGATGCAAGCAAGGCTGCAACTTTCTTAACACAACCCTAATCATGAGGCTAAAAGAACAAGGTTAATCATTCTATTTGCTCGAAGGCAAAAGATGCATGCACCTTTCTTGAAATAAACGCACTAGTCAAAGAAAGATGAGACTACAAGCCACCTGAAATCTACAAATTATAGCTAGCAGCTCATAGGTCAAATATGTAAAAGTGCATCGTCAAAATTACCAGGTTTATGGCATACTGACAAGCCACAATTGGCAAGAAATAAGGAAAGAAAATGAAAAGACAATTTCCAAGTGAAATATCCGTACCTAATAAATATTGTCAGAAACCATGAAAGAGAAATGAGGCTCAAAACACCAAGTTTTTCCAAATGTGAGTGCAAATCTGGCATGTGCTCTTGTGTCAGTTTTTCAAAGACTCCTAAAGATGAGAATCAGGGATGATGAGACACAGGAAATTGCTTTCTACAGGTGGTAGGATTAAGCAAAATCCCAAAAATGCTAAAAATGATTTTGAAATCTACTTGAACTTGAGCAATAAGCATAAAATAAGCAAGCTAATAAAAATGCATTAAACATAAAAAGTAAATCGTACGCATAGAAATAACAATGAGAAGAAAAACCAAAAATTATCTAGCTCAATTTTGCAGCCATTTTTGAACTACGGAGTGGAGAAAGGTCTATAGATTCAACACCATGAAAAGCGAAAGCACTTTACTATAAATCTTACATCTGAGTTCTAATCGAAAAAAGAATCAGAATTTCATATCTACCTAAATTGAACAGCCATAACAACACAATTGTGTAGTATTTAATTACATTACAAATTACAAAAACAATAAAAGTAATTAACACAGTATAAACATGCAGATCATGCAATTGCATGTCTATACTGTGTTTATATGGTGCAGATCATGCACCATTGCAGATTGTGACCATTTCATTATGATAAGGGTACGGAGGGGGATGTGTGTAGGTTTTTCATGCAATAACTCATGGAATACAGTATGAAGTTGAAAAGGAATTTTCCAATGCTTTTCAATCTCTATAAATGAGAAATCCAGAAAACTGACTACTTGAATACAGTGCATGCTATTTCAAAATTTGTGAAATAGGGGACAAAATGAATGCCATTAAAACGATGCACTTAGGACTCGAACTTTGCATTGGCCTTATTTAAACCCTGTCTTGGTTCAATCGACTGCAAACAATCAACACTCATGTACATTTTCTACTTCTAACCCAAAATGTCAAAAATTCAAGCTGTTACTTATGTTGGTTTTTAAATTGCACATTTTATTCCTTTGATAAAAAATTCCTTTCAAAACTCCATTCACATAGGAAGGACTCAATTGAATCCAAAATGTCAACAATTGTTGTGTTTCTTGACATACCTTGGTCAACAAGGGCACCAACAACTTTTGTATTATAATAATCAGGAAGCATTCTCTCGCAAATGGCAGTGAGCAGCCAAAACGCTTCTTCTTCAGTGCAATAGAGGAGCAACACCGATGCAACAATATTCATGGCTTGGCAATATCCTGAGGTAGGGACAAATATTATATGAAGTTCCTGTTTGAATCTTATGACTATGTTTGCATGTGTCAGTAGTTGATATAATAGAAGTGCCAATACATTGAACTAGCTATTAGTTACTACTGAGGGGAACATCACTTGGGACAATCTGGGATACTTTGAAACATCACAAAAAATTACAAATATCAGTCACGAAAATTACAAAAATCAATCAAAAAAGCAATGAAAGCCAATGATGCAAAAATTTTACAAAAATCAATCATGAAAATTACAAAAATCAATCGCAAAATATCACGAAAAGTATTTGACAAATCGATCACGAAAATTACAAAACTCAATCATGAATATTACAAAAATCAATCGCAAAATCACCAAAGCTATAACAATGCCAATGTCAAAAACTAAAACAATCAATCACAAAAATCACGAAAATTATAAAGGCAACTGTTCACGAAGAAGATTACAAAATTAGTCACAAAAAATCACGAAAATTATAAAGAAAACTGTTCATGAAGACTACAAAATCAATCACAGAAAATACTAGCCAACTACAATAGTCAATCATAAAAATTAAAAGAATCAATCGCAAAACTTACAAAAAGGAATTACAAAAAATTACGAAAACTACGAAAGTAAAAAAAATCACAAAAGTCTTATAAATCTCGTACATTTTCTGAGTGATACATCCCTTAGTTACTGTGCAAAAAGATATTTTTGCCCAAAAACCTCAGAGGAGTTTTCGAAGAATGGTCAATCCACCAACACAAATTGAAGAATTGAAAGTCAATGTATCAACTGCCTCTAAAGAAGAGGAGCGATGTGCAAGATGGCTCACAAATGAATTTTCTCTGCACAAACTCACCTATATTTGGATTCCTCCAAGCATATGCTGTTAGTACGCGTCTTAGGGCAGTAATTCCAACTTCAGATTGAAAAGCCGGATGACCGGGAAGAGATCTGAGGGAAGGGAGAAGAGCTTAGACTGAATTCTCTTTCTATTATAGAGCAGTATGGGAAAAATTAACATTGGCTGAGAGGCAAGAGTATTATTGACAACAAATAGCAACGTTGATTGAGTGGCCAAGCGGCCCAGTCAGTTCCAATAGCTCAACTGAAGTTAAGCATAACTGTGTGTGGTAAGCAACTGGATGGGCAACCTCCCAGATGAATGACCAAAACAGCTTTTTGCCCAAAACAGCCCAGCCCCTTGCCGTCCTTGCCACGTTAAACTAGGGGTCCCATGCCTGGATGCGGCATGCATAGTAGGCCTAAATTAGCTGAAAAAGCTAGGTATAACAGCCTACTTAAAATAAAGTAGACAACAACAACAATAATGTTGATCAAATAGCGAACATCAAATGTTTTACCTATGAAGGTCTCTTTCGATTTCTTCTTGTGTCATCGACATTTTTCCAATGCTCTCCTCTACCATTTTTCTGTAATATCCAGGATGTATCGCAATCTATAAGAAGAATTTACACAACGATCATGGTTAGAGAAATCAATATCAAAATAATATGGGATTATTCATGGAATTTGCTACAAGTCCCTACAATTCTCTACTATAAGATGATATATAAGGGTAAAGATAAAAGCAATTGAGGAGCAGATTTAAGAGTAACATTGGAACCAGAATGGGAACTCGATCGATGACAGTTCGATCAAAGATTGCGATAAAATACATTGAAACTCCACTTGAAACTCGATTGTGCATTTGTAAATACATAGAAACACACCATTTTTATAAGAAACCACTTTATAAGCAATCCAGTGCTAAACAGCCTTAGAAATACAAGGAGGGAGCTAAGAAACTTTATACAAATAGCACATTGAAATTGTTGCCTGGTTCTATATAATACTTATCAAAACAATGTGAATATGTCATTGCTTTAGAATTTGACTCGTACTGAAGCATTTTGTTTGTTGTAGGACAAACAGTTTGCTACATTCACGTTCTGCGTACGCTTTCAAGGTAATTCAGCTTACTAAATTAACAAAGTTTTGAGACCCTTTTAGAACTAAAAAGTGGCCAATAATTAAGAAACTTTTAGTACTAGGCCTTGAACTAGGTTTCTTATAAAGAAGAGCGCATATGTAAGTATAAATCTTAAATTGCGAAGCACCTTGTAACAATTATTTACCTCATTGACAGCACCAGAGAACAAAATCCACGTTTCACCTCTAAATTGGTCTGGCACTCCTTTTAGGATCAATTCGTGCATTTTTGGCGTCCTATACATACACATCCCTCTATCAGAAAAGAAAGCAGAGAAATGAATAAAAAGAGAACAACAGCGAATATGTTGCAATTACTTTGTAATCAATGGAGGCGACTTGTAAAACATTGGCGGGAGCAGCACGCGTCCATCATAACGTATGGCTAGCTTTTATTGCAATACAGAAAAGTCACTGGAGTCAGAGTGCTAAAACTAAAAATGAATCAAAGTTATACAACTTTAGACAGTATAGGCCAGTGCTTCAAAACATAGCCTCCACAACGTACTCCCAGCAACAAATGTAAAGGATGTAGACTGTTCTTTAAAAAAACAGGATGCCACATTATGAGGTACACGCACTAGGAAAATGACAACGTATGCTTGAGAAAATTTTGACCACTGTAGCTAGACAGAACACATTTTGGCTCAAATACTACAAATGGTGATGACTCATTTTATAATTTTTCGCAGCTGCAATACAAATAATTCCAACAGAAGGTTCACTGGCAAAACAACAGAATGAAAATTTCAAAAAGATATCTCTTTTGGTTACAAGAGGCAGATAAAATACAAGACATCAATCCAACGTACAGCTGATCCCGAAGGCGATGAATCTTACACGATGCAATGATTTTTAAGCCAAGAAAAGCAGTCTTGAAATGGCCATTTCTAGCTACGAGATTAAAGAAGAACAGATGACAGTACAATATATAGGAAGTTATACCTTCCATACTCAGCGAAATGTAGATTCCAAATATGTTCTTTAACTGATTCCTTCGGAGACACTTCGGTCTTATCATCGGAGTGAAAAACTTGTTTTAATGCTGGCTGAAAGGGGATCTTCTCGTTATTCTGCCTGGAGAAATATTCCAAATCTTCAGGTAATACTCTGAAAAAGATGAATAAATGAATGTAAGGGTTGAACATTAATCGAATTGACCTAGCTGTGACATCATATTCCGTAACTGTTCTCATGGAATAGCACTGTAATGTGAACATATTCAGTTTTACTAAACAACTCCAACTGTCCTCAACATGAACAAATGCAAAAAGAGAAGCAACGAATGAATATATTTCCTTCATCTTTAATACAGAAATGCATGAAATATTTAATAAATGAAAGAGTGAATGAATATGTTTGGCAGTTAATAATGATTTAATTATTTAGCAACGTGAATGCCAAAAGATGTACATGAATGAATAAATAAATGACTGAATCAATGAATGAATGAATGAATAAACGAATGGATCAAAGAATTAATGAATGTTGATACAAAACAAAAAGAGAAAACTAACAAAAGCAATCAGTTCTACAAAAGAATCAAAATACTTAGACAGAGAAGTCAATCAATCAACCAGTCAATCAATCAACCAGTCAATCAATCAATCAATCAATCAATCAATCAATCAATCAATCAATCAATCATTAAATATCAAAATTTTCAATCAAAATGTAGTTTTGGTGTTGCCATACTTGACAGGAGGTGTCCTTGCTAAGAAATCAGAAATCTTCTCCATCAACAAATGTCGATTTTTGAGTGATGCAAATAAAATACTTGTCTATGAAATAAACAAATCATTAAATCCTTTTTCACTAAAATGGGAATTTTTATTACTTAATGATTTCTACTTTACATTTTATTCATAAGCCTCTTCAGCTGGATTTTATTTCGGTGGAACATGATGAACATAAAATTATTAGCAATCAAATGTACAGAGCAACCACGAATCTTTTTCACAGAAGCACCAAGATGGACATCAACTAAATAAAGGCATACTGCGGGAAGAGTGGCGTATCTCATTTACCCGATCAAAATGGATATTCGATTCTATAAATTGTTTGGTTATGCTATCACATTTAATTTGCGAAAAATGAATGAGCACGCAAGTGAGAGCAGCACTAAAAAGGCCATGATTTTCAATGGTAGAACGTCGTAAATAAATAACAGTGACTATTCGACTATTCGAGATTGACATAAGGAAAGAGCTTTCTATTTGGAGCAATTTGACTACAAACAAAAAACAACCACAGCTACTGAGAAAAAGTTGTGGAGGGTCAACATGAAACGGGATTCACAAACTCTTACTATGTTGGGATTCTGGTTCTTTTAAATGACAAGATCCGTCAAGCAAAATAGAACACAAAACAGCTGGTCCTTCAAGTAAATAGTTGAGTCAAGCAGCAGTAACAGGCATCAACAGACTGGTTCATCATAAAGGAACCATGGCAAACTTCCCCTGACACACACACTCTCTCTCTCCTTTTCAATCCTTCCGTCTCTCCTTCCTTTTTCCTTTTCTTAGAGTTTCCTTAGATCCACTTCAGATCCTCCGAGAGTACAAGACGAAAATTTAAACATGATGACCTTTGCTTCAAGCCCAAAAGGAAATTCTAAGAGAGAGATCCAGTAAAACCATCGAGAGATTCAATAGTCTATACAAACAGCAAAGGAAGGAGATTCAAACTAAGGATGTTTTCAATTTCAGTGAATTTATGCGCTGCTATCGTGAATTGCATATCACAAAGCTCTTTGCAATTAGAGATGTAAGACCAGCACAAGTGTGCAAAATATGGGACCAGCACACTTGTGGGGTATAAAATGTGCAAACATAGGGTAGATGGATATTGAAGAAATAAAGTGAAAAATCTTGGAAGTATGCCTTTTGCATCAGCTTAATTTGTAAAAGATGTACTCTTAATTACAAGCAGAAAATTGGGCTGTTAATCTCTGTACGTGCAGCTACTACCAATAAAACTTAAAGCATAATAGACGGATGATTCACCCAAAGCAACAAAAAACAGTCCAATGGTACTAAAATCGTAGATGTTCAACACTAGTTGATTAAGTAAGTAAGCATTGATTTGTGAAGGGCTACTTCATAATTCTGTAGGAAAACACGGAAACTCTCTGATTTGGAATGGATAAAGCAACATTAAATTTGGAATAAATCAAGTTTTACCTATAATCCAAATGAAGATTACCTTAGATTTTATTGTTATATGAAGGGCATTTGGGAGGATTGATGTGGAATCCATCTTTTCAACAACAGATATCTCCCTCATTGGTATAATGACAGTGCACAAATCTTTGATCTGAAATGATGGATTAATCTGAACTAAATTCAAAGCAAACATCGGTAAAGCAGCTCACAACCCATGCGTAATTTGACGGTGAACTTGAAATAAAAACTACTATTCACAAGCTGCTGCATGACTTCAATGACGAAAACTCTTCAAATTCTCATATTTACAAATCATTGCGTCTATCCGTTTGTAGTGCACCCATAATCCTACCTCAAACCAAGCCCTGGCCCCAATCCGACCTAAACTCGATCCACTGATTTTCTTATGAGTTAAATTACTCAACTTTCACAATTCAATACTTGACTCAGACCATCATCAATCATTCAATTTTAATATTCAGATATCCTCCAAAGGAAACTTTACAAGGAAATAAATGCTTCTCCACACTCAACTATTAAGGGGTAATTCATAAAGGACGTCCGCACCTTAGAGGAGGGAGGGGGTTAGCAACGATGCGGACAAAAGCAGACAGGGGGAGAGGGTAGTGGGCTGTAAGTGGACATCCTTTTTAAGTAAGCTCTATTTTTAAGGGAGGAGAGGTCATTTAATTCGTTCAAATATCATCTTCTTTCTCAAAATTAATAGACAAAAGGAAATAAATACATTATACGTTTCCTTTTCAAAGACCTTCCATTTCTCATATTTTATGCAGTTGCGTAATCATTTCCTAACCAAAATAAAGTAATGAAGTGAATGCATTTTACTTATCAGTGCAAGGATTTGTGTGTGCAAGTTCGCAGGTCAGTTTTACCATCAAGTTTACAGCATTGAAGACAAGATCACAATTTGTGTCCGCACAAACAGCGGAAGAGGACTGCTAAGCAAAAAGCGGACAGGTGTAGACAGGGAAAGAGATGGGGGTGATAAAAACTGGCAGAAATGTGCGGACATCCTTTATGGATGACCCCTAATGATCTAGTCCTTTGCAACCTAAGTTTGTGAGTTAGTATTTGCGTGTTTGTGTACAAATTAACTATGTTGTTTCGCTTTCACCTCATGCACCTAACAAAAGGTTAACGAAAAACGTGCACCTGCTTTGAGTTACAGCACGTTGCTTTAAGCACTTAACAGTTAGGCCTATTGAGTAGAAAAAGTAAACGAAATATCAGCTACAAACCCTGCTCTCAAAGCAAAGGTAATTTGGAGATACAAACAAAATCCCCCACATGTGAGCTTTTGCAACTGGACTCCACATTGTACACTCCTGAGTGCCATCAAGTTTCTCATCTTTTGGGAGACGAAATGCATTTCTATAACAAAATAAAATTAATTGTTTTACATTGATATTTAAGAACTATTGCCAATGATCCAGGTTAAGCGTCCTCTCCAA
>WIPJ01002206.1:324920-350816 GCA_018155075.1 Cassiopea andromeda | reverse complement strand
ATATACTACCATATCTGTTTCATATACCTACGCATACATTCATACCACTGATAGAGTTCAATTAATTGTTATTGGCCAGCAAATTTGTTTTTATTCCTTATGACTACTGTTGTCATTAAAAGTTTTACATAATATCAAGGAGTTTGTCCCATATTTACTCCACACAAAGCGCTTTGCAACAAACATCTTTGGCCTTCGGTGTAGTACGGTTTCCTTAAAATCCTACTGCAACTCAGAATTATTTCGAGCTTTGAATTTCATTTTCAATAAAAAAGCTTGCCTAATGAAGCAGTAAATTTTCTAAATAAAAACTCGAAGCAAATGCAGATATTATTTTGGGAGACTGAAGAAAGAGTTATGAAATTCTGTGACTTGAAGCCTTATTCTCAATCCAGCTTTCAACAGCTTGACTGTAGCTTGGGCAGAAAAATCGACTATTCAGAGGAAGATATCTGGTGCGTTTGATCTTCCACCAGGCCCACTCAAAATGCCATGAAAACCGTTGAAAGCTAAGAGATAATGGCAATATGAAGGAATGCATCAATTTGGTGAGGGAAATGAAATAATAAGATATCATGGATTGCATGTGGATTCCCTTTAAATATGGCCTATGATTATTTTTACAAGATTTCTCTTACAGGCAAAGCATTCAGTACGCCAAAAAACTCATGAGTGAGAATTTACGCTAAAAAATCCGCGATGTTATAAAATAAGGTCGATTAACACTTTACATAGAACGAACAAGAGAAAAACAACATTACTCTTACCGGTAGTGTTCACTCTTTGCTCTCGCTTCAAGATCTCTTTTCAAAGTTGATTGCACTTTCTTCTTAACTCTCTTTCCTCTTTTCACTCTGAAACATCGCAAAACACTAACAATGAATCTAAACATTTTTGTAAAGAAGTACAGAAATCAGTCTGCATAGTCCATATCTTCTACGGTCATCAAGAAGCTACTCTATAGCTTGCTTCTCAAAGTTGGAAGTCTTTGTGGCAAAAATGAGCCAGATTACGAAAATGAAACTGATGATTTAATTGCCATCTTCGCACATTGATTTAGTACAGGGTATTGTAATTCAAACTTGGGTCGCTTGTACTGGAAGCAAAGAAATGAAACTGGCTGCTGGT
Source organism: Cassiopea andromeda (assembly GCA_018155075.1). NCBI lineage: Eukaryota > Metazoa > Cnidaria > Scyphozoa > Rhizostomeae > Cassiopeidae > Cassiopea > Cassiopea andromeda. The sequence goes on along the minus strand of WIPJ01002206.1, from coordinate 349,688 downwards.
TTGTCTATCTTTGGACACAGTAGATAAGAAATTGATACAAACCTATGAGGTGTTGGCAATGACTTGTCTTGCTCAAATGATTCCTCTGAAAGCAACCTTGAAAATATAAAATCTAAATGTTATCTTTTACGTTTAAAGCTAGAGACAGCCTTCAAATCTAAAGGATTCACCTCAAGATCCTTGAAGTGACATCACGAAAAATATATTTTTAGATTATATTAATTTTTGCTTTAAATTATGAAAAAGCGCTTTGAAATAGCCAGTTTGACAAATTTCAGTTCGATTTGAAAAATAATGATCGAGATACAGGCAATTGAATGCTAACACAGTTCCTATCAAACACAGTTCCTACACAGTTCTTGAGTCTAGCACTAAACGTTTGGAACCAGGAGAAAAATACAATGATTTGTATGGCAAGTTTCCTACCGCCAGATGGTCGTATTTCATGTCATTTTGACAATATTCGCTTAAACTTTTCAACACTTGCCTATTTTATGGTGATCTTTCACTCCATGCGGTCAAAATAGAAAAATTCGAAAAATATATTTCTGTGACGTCATCAATAACGAGCTTTATTGCTGGTAGCGAGAAAAATACAGCAAAACGCCATTGCGACTTTAAATAACAAATATTGAGAAAGACCCACAGCCAAGAAGACAAATTTCAAAACAAACTTGAAATCATAAAAACAAAGAGCAATCGAGAGGAAATCTTCAGCATACCGAAAAAGCTCCATTAAACCCCGTCTCAAACAGGCTCCCTCTCTACCAAGCTCTTCTATTTTTCAAGCAAATATTGCAAACAAGCCCCATTCTCCATAACGTGAACCTCTTACGGAAATCAAGAGGAAAAACTATAGAACATGAGTCCAAATCACAGCTACGAAGCAAGTTGGAGAAGCAAAATTTTTAAACAAAATATCTACACCCTCTTCAAAATGCGGTAACTCGGATCCATCCAAACATTTCGTAGACAATTTAAGGTAGGGGTTGGTCTGTGTTTAGCCTTCAACCTCGCTTTCATAGTCGAGTAATGTGAAAGAGATCTCACTGCTTTGAAAGCATGTGTCTCTGGAATTTTATTTGATTAGGGAGTTCTTATAGAAACGAGGTTTGATAAGAACTAAGAATTGCGCAAATATCGTTTGTTTTGTTTTCTATCATATAATAGCTAACAGGTCTGTTGAATTTTCTTATCACCATATCAAGAATTTTACTTGCTGTATTCTGAGCAGAAAGAATTTCAAAAGGAGTCTTTCATCGAGATCTTCAGGGCGTGGACCTAAAAATTTCTCAGGAGGATAAGAGAAAATTTCCTCTTTTTGCTACATGATACCATAGGGCCATGTTTCCTATCCTTTTTCTAGCTGTTCCCCTTCGATACATAACAACAAGAGATTCCCCACAGCAAAATGAACTGACACTATACAGGTAATGATCAATACTAGCTGGTGTCATCAGAGTTCATTTTCCAATCCAAAATAGTGCTATTTTTGTAAATGATGATGGTAGCTTCCCATCCCACTCCTAATAAGTTACATTTCCCTTCAAGGGAATCTTCCAAGGTTGGGAAACGTGGCCATAAGAATTTGCCACTCGTCAGGAGTCCTAACACTCTAAAATCCGTTCCAGCATCCCTGCATAGAACAACAAATTTTGAAATTTACAGCTTAATAAATATTTACCTTCGCATGCCAATGTTCGCAAGCTGTTCCATCAACTTAAATGTTTCGGAAACATGAAGCAAGAGTGAGAAGTCGTACTGAAAAACAAAAGAACGGCTTCATATTTTGGCAAGGCTATACAACCAGCTGGCATACTATGACATGATAGCTGATGGATATCCAACAACTTTAGCATTAAGAAATATTGGGGAATATTTTCATCTCACTGTCAAGAGGATACCCCATTCTCAACAACTGTATTCTCGTAAATAATTTGCTCTTCAGAAACTAATTTTTGTGTAGGTCTGTGCCCAGATGCAATCTTCTAGCATTGGGGCGAGGCATTTTTGTAAAGAGACAAACTCTCTGGCTTCAGCCTGGATGTTTCTTAATATTTCATCAAATCCAGCCTTAATGTTTCCCGAATGTTTCTTAAATTAAAAGACATCCATTGACAGTAAAAACCCAGATTAGGCAATGGTGATGCATGAAAAAGTATGCCCAGATTTTGTGAGGCATGTAATGGATGTTCATTCTATTTTCTTGCTAGTCTGATCAAAAATTTACTAGTTAAAATAGTTTTTACAAGTTGTTATTTGAAATTCAGCCTGCCTATGTTTAATAAATGCTACTTAATTTTTGTCTAATTTCAGCCTCATGTTTTTTACAGACATGCTTCTTTTAAAAAATAACATGTATAGATAATGAATTGCGGTGAATAAAGAACAAGATGGAAAGCCTGCTTGCAAAACTGTGCATACAGAACTTACATATTCTAATGCACACAATAATAAGCACAAACAACTAAAAACATTTGACCAATCACTTCAAACAATTTAGGTGGGTCAGGGAGTGGCCTAAAGACATAAGTTCTGCCAATCTGCCAATGATGGACTAAAGCGCCAATTAGCTCACGAGATGATTGCAAGAGATACCTCTCCATCCCGGGTGATAACTTTAACCGCATCAGGAAGTACGACACTGTTGGTTCTTTCCAGGCCCTGAAAAAGAAAGCAAAATTAAGTACGGAGCATAACTAGAAATGAAACAAAGAAACTGTTATAAAAAAATTAAATTCTCTTCCGTATGTAATTTCTCTGATAGACGTCAACAATCATGCTTTTCTGCCAACTATATACTCAGTATTCTCGCTTTTCTTTACGTAGTTCTTTAGATTTGCACGAAAATCACTTTAGATTGCTAAAAAATTCCTTAGATTTCCCAGACGTTGTCTTTTTTCATCGCAGGAAGCATTATGAAAGCAGAAAAATGGTGAAATTGGGCTTTGAAACAAGTCAAAGTTAGTCAGTAGCAACGCAAGAAGCACTCAAATAGCGGGGGCACACATCTTGGAAGGGCGCTCTCACATGCAAAAATGGCAACTCTGTAAGCTGCAATGGGGCGCATTACATAAAAACTTTCAAGAGTAGGGGCAAGAGTAGCCTGTGACCCCCCCCAAATTCTAAGTCCGTGTTAGTGAGTATCCTATAAAAACTTAAAAGTGCAACCTATATTGTCCTCGAAATAAGATAAAACTTGATACTACTCCAAGCTCTACTTCAAAGGTTGTAAGATTGTTGCTTTATGCCCAAGAATTTGATAATTGAAGATAATACTTTGCCTTCACCAGCCAAAAAAATATCATGACTATAAATTCCACATTGAATTGCAAATAAAACACCTTCTGACAATTCTACAGAATTCCTTACAATTTCCTTAGATTTCAAAATTCCTTGGAAAAATCTGGAATTTTTCCCTTAAACTAAGGAAAAATTCCTTAGTTTAAGGAAGCAAGAAGATGTGTTTATCTGTTTTTCATTGACTGCACAAATAAATTTAACGGGTTCGCTGAAAGCGAAGTGTTATGTTACAGGAACAATACGGGAATGGAAAGGATGATCTAACTTTCCATTTCCGTACAGGTTTTTTTTCATAAGAAAACCGTCATTTTGCCTGAGCCTCAATTTTCTTAACTTTTCCCGAAATTGAGCCTGAGACTGTCTTAAATTTTTCTTAACTTTTACTGGAATAAACTGGTTACAATGGTTTGCACTTTCCTTATTAATATCGTATACTTGAATTTGAATTCTATCTTTAACATTTCGAATACAATAACGACGAAATATCGATTTTTGGCCATTTGAGCCTCATTTTCTTATAAACTTTTTTCTTATAAAAAAAACGAGTACTATTCCTGTAACATAACACGTGGCTTTCAGTGGACTTGTTAAATGTCTTTGTGCAGTCAATGAAAAACAGATAAACACACTTCTTGCCCTTCTAGTGCATTCGCTCTCACATCCTTCTTCCCACGGGAGTGTTATCACTCACAAAGTCCCCGTTGTCCTAAAGTTTTGCTTCAAATACTCTAAAATGGTATATCTTCAGTCATGTCATTTACTTTTAAATCCTCGAGCCTTCGTTCAGAGTTCTAACACTGGGTGATGCTTTTTATCTCCTTCCCTCAATGGGAAAGTTAAGGAATGATTATCGGGTACACCACCATGCTGCTCAGCTCTACAAGGCCTGACCTCAACACGCCTTTTACCACTGGTCTATGGTGCACCACAACTGTTCTTGGAAGGATACTGTAATGGTTCTCTGATGCATCTTCCGTCTGGTTGCGGTTTTCCAAGAAAACCAGGGGGACGGAAGCAGTGCTGAATATGCCAAGTATTTTCGAGCTAGCCAAGTATTTGCCGAGTACATGTGGTTACAAAAAGTTTATGGAAAAATAAGGTTCACAAAAAACATGGTGTTATTGAAGAAAAACGGGTATTTAGTCTATGGTGAACTAATGTTGCCGAGAATTTGCTGGCTCGAGAGCAGCATGGGGGGCACTTTGTCCCCGAATACCCACTACTGTTTCCATCCCTAGGAAGGCTTCCATGGATAAAGAGGCACTCCACAACGAGAGATTCAAGAGATCTACTGAGTCCTTCCAGATACCATGCAGAACTTTCATAGTCCCAGAGCTCCATTTAAAATCATACAAAAATATCAGACTACTTTATTTTTGATGATACGATAATAAATAACGACAAAAAATTTTATAAATGACTAATCAAACATTGTTACACGGAGGGATTTTTTCAAGTAACTTTTTATGAAATAAATAAACGATATTGTGTGCATCTATTAAAGCAATATTTCCGAGTTTTCCTTTCCAACAATAATCCAGGTGGGAAACACAATCTTCACGTGGCAAAAAGCACTGTCTGAGAAATACCTAACTTCATCATTTGACTTGCTTACAAGGTAACAAAAAGCCCTTTACTAGTGCAAAATGCATAAATTTCAAACCATTAACATCCATCTACCCCAACTGAGAATAATGAATTCAGTGCAGGAAGAGTAGCTGTTTTCAGTAGATTATACTCATGGAAGTGTTTCTAGAAATAACAATGAGGCTAAATTGGTTTACCACAATGAAGTCACCTGAAGTCCTTTTTAGCATGACTTTAGAGGGGAGCTAATGGTCTATTACACTCCTATTCCTTTTTATGGTCATCATCATTCCTGCTCTTCACAATGCATAAGGTAAGCACTCTAATTACAAGATTATGTTGGTTCAAATAACAAAAAATACTGATTAACTCTTCACAAAGAAGGTGTTAACTGCACATCATTGAAAAAGTATGGTGACATAAGTGCTTACCAAAATGTCTGTCCATCTAATAACCAACTTTGTTTCTTTTCCAAGCAGGTAAGAATAGAAACAAATGTGATTTACAGAGAGGTACAACCATCCTTGGCGAGGCAGTTTCCCTTTCCAATAACTGCATGAATAATCTGTAAAGCAATGAAGTTATACATATTGAAAATCCTCCAATATGAAAAAATGGCTACTGCATTTATCTTAAATTTAAGTAGAAACAATGATTTTTCATATTTTACCATGCAAATTATCTATCTCAAATCATCAAGCTTCAAATGCTCCTATGCTCCACAATGGCTTAGTGAAGGACACTATTGCACCAAGGCAGTTTTCCAAAGGACACTACATCCTTATAACATACTCAGATTTTTAAACACAATCTTAAATGTCTACTAGTAAATAGACAAATAAACCAGAGAAAAATGGCAGCTGAGACTATGCCAAGAGTAATATTGCATAGACAAACAATTAGAAAGTTGTCTGCATCAAATAAATTGCTTCCAAGAAATGATGGAAAAGAAATAGTATTTGAGGATTTTTCAGTTTAGTGGTATAAAAGCATGGTTGAAAAGAGAAGAAATTAAAGTATAAAGAAAGGCAATCTGAAAAAATGAAGTTGAAATGCATACTAGTGGCCATTTCAGCAAATGTTTTATAGTAAATGACATATACATAATTTCTTCAAAATCAGAATGAACATATTGATAGAAATGAAATTTGCAGGTGCACAAATTAGCCATATGCAGGCCTTACAATTCACAAGCTTCTCCTCCTCAGGCATTGAAAACAGTCTCTTGAACCTGGAACATGCAGCTTGAAACTTGGCACTTTCACTATCACCTGGATAGAAGATTTCCAATCAGATACTTTGAATATTTCTTAAGGCAATGCTAACAAAACAGCTATGCTAGTGCAAATAAACAATAATTCCATGTCCTTTGAATATCTTTTCACTGTGAACTAATCAAGTACTGGCTAGGGGGGCTGGGGACACATCAATCTCTTTGAGAGAATATTTTAATGGGCATCAAAGTGACAGTAAACTGAAACAATTTATAGGGGATACCATAAATCCTCAAATTAGTCCCCTGGGGGCTTGTTTATTTTTTGGATTTTTACATGGGGGCTTATTTGAGGGGGGCTTTAAAATGTTTCCTGGTAGTTGCCCAAATTCCAGTTGAAATTCTTCTACTAAAAAAGCTATTTCTTCTATGTTACATTTATGAGTAATAGGATGTTTTTTGGAAGACAGGAAAAGTTTTGTTAATTAATGACTACTGTTTCCTTCCTAGTTCTATAAAGCACAAACAAACCCTCAAATAGGTAAAGTTGCATGTTTGGGTGGGGGCTTATTTGAGGGGGGCTTATTAACAATTCGTTGCTTGAAGGTGGGGGATTATCCAAGGAGGCAATTTGGGGATTTATAGTATCCTTAGGTCTGGGTTAATAATAAGGGCATGCTTATTTTCTCAATCACAAACATGTCTCCTTAGAAGACAGTCTTCCAGCAAGCTACTGCTGATAGTGAAAATAGAGAACAAAGACGACAGCAAAAAGCATGTTTTTGGTGTGCTGCTGGGTCCTTGTTATAACCAGACCTTTATCAAAATGCAGGTAAGAGATTATTTTGGACAAGAGCCTGGCAAATCTGGAAGGCTTTGGCCCTCATTGCAAATAATAAGAAGAGCCATTGTTGTGGCATTAACATCTGACAAATTTGGAACATTGTAGTTTTCTCAGGCCTTTAGATGAAACGCCAATTTTCATAATATGTATGATGAAAGTCGAAGAGACTTTAAAAGCATGCTTTCAGTACTCAAGGCTATAGCAAAGCTTCGCTTTCCATCTTATATGTCTATATCTAAAAGCAAAGAAATACTTCTCAATTCCTTAGTTCAATCCAATTTGCTCAAAAAGAAAGTAATTCCATGACAACTATGATTATCTTTAATAGATAATATCAGAATACTCAACCCAAAGATAAAGCAGTGGTCCTTCAATCACTCACTCGATTAATCAGCCAATCAGTTGATAGAATTATCTGGTGCCTGATGCATGACTCATTGCACAGGCATCTAGGGCCATTCATGTAGCATGCACAAATGCATGGGGAGAGGGGTTGACAAAAAATTATACTTACATCAGGGCAAGGGAGGCAGCAATGTGCCATGCCCTTCTAATGACCTTACCCTTGATTGGCCACAACTAACAACAATAGTTTACAGGAAATGTTAGGTTTGAGCCACAAAGGTGTTTTTAGAAAAGTCGCAAAACTGATATTGTAACAAAAAATCATCATACTGTACGAAAACTATCTAAAGTTATTTAAAACCATTAAATTTTGAAGCACTTTAGTTTAACTAATCACCATAAGAAAACCTTTACCAAATTTTGAAAGTGTCATTATAATTTTCCCTGATCTAATATTGTCAAAAAATCCATTTGAAAAAGAGGGCATGCTTGCCCTCCTTTCACTAGGGCAAGAGAGGTGAGTGCCCCAATCCCCCTGTTCTAGCACCCCCTGAAAGGGGGCCTAAGTGCTTGAGAATTTGTCTATATGTGCTATGTGAATAACCCCGTAGTTGTCAAGGCTAATTTTCAAATGTTTTCATAAATTGACAATACGTTTAACAGCAAAATTCAATACCTGATAGTCCAGGATTAACTACTTCAGTGTGGGTTGCAAGCAAGCTAACAACTTTTGCTTTAACAAATTCTTTGGCATCATCAGATGAGTCAAAATGCTCTACAACAAAAAGCTGACAAATATTGAAGGATCACTAAAAACAAATTGAAGTAAGTAAAGTATTTTGCAATTGCAATAAAACAAAACAAAACTCCTACATCAATTCCAATCTATTTTAACTAAGAAGTTAAACTACAAACATTCAATGTTATAAAGTGAATTGATCTAAATTTTTGGTTACGTCTATTTCCTCTAGCTCAGAGGTCACCAACCTCTGGCCCTAGCTACTATCCAACTTGACCCTAGTACTATCAGAAATAGTTCATATACTGTAGCCTGTCAAATTCATTTTTCCCACTGCAGCCCCCTGAATGAACAGCGCTCTTTGAAATTGGAGTTGGTATTGCAAGCATAGTTACATATAGTTATATTGTCCCAAAGCTCAAACGGGTTGGTGACCCCACTCTAGTGTCTTGTACATTTTACCTAACGTGTTGAGGATGTCACTCTGTAGCCAGTTCCAATCATCTTCAATTGCTCTTCGAGATGCTGCTGTGGCAATAACTGCAAGGTGAACTATACATAAGCAACACTTTAAACAGGAAACAAACTGATAGCTAAACTGCAATGTTAGTATCTCTCATCAGCATCATTCTTATTAAGCAAGAACTCCATGTAATGCAAGAATTTCATAAACTAATATCGTAGGGTGATACAAAAATCTCAGTCTTCATTGAGAAGTGTGATCACAGCATAAATAGTAACCATATTTACCATAACAAACATCTGAATCCTCACTCTGCAGCAGAATTCTGAAAGGTGCAGGCTAAAATGAATATAGCATGGTTCAGTATGAAATCATAATTATTTCTACACTTCCATATGCTACTGAAATTCAGCTAAAAATACAACAAATGCCAATACCTGCACTATCTACAGTAGCCCAGAAAACATTTTTCTAATGAGCATAGTATATCTTACATTCTACACACAAGAATATATACTTTCATATTTAATATGGAGTTCATCATCACTTTCCGCATATCTTAAATATATTCTAAATGTTGGCATACAGTAAGAACAACATGCTAGATAAATCCCTCAAGAGTTAATACTATGATTATATTATAGGTTGACTGAATGACATATTGCTCCAGAGGCAGTTTTTCAACAAACATCAGGGAGGGGCAGAGGTGCTAAATTTTCCAAGTATTTCAGAAATAGCAGATTATTTATTTATTGCATGTTTTTCACATCAGAAAAGATTACAAGAAAGTTGAAAAATGTCTATTTTGCCTTTGGTCTACTACTTTTGGTGAGAATTTGCCATCCTGATGACAGCTGGGGGGCAATTTTCCCACTTACCCCTTTAATATCTGCTACTGTATTGCTCTATACTCTTATCATGAAATCTGTTTTTCAGCTATACAAAATTTCAAAAGTGTAGATCAGTTCTGAAACACTAAATATAAGAGCACACTGCCTAGAAACAGATCTGCCAAAACAACAAAACATACTCTGTGATCATAAACACCCAAAGACCTATTCAATAATAACTGAAATCAGGAAACTACAATAGGACAAAAGTAGCAGTCAAGTCTAAAGTGCAAAGAGGAAATTGAAGTGCCCGTGGTATTTAAAATGAATAAGTTGTATTTAAAAGTGTACAACATGACACATAAATCTTCATGCACAACTTTCAGCAACCATGATAAAGATATGAAAAATGAAATCTTAATAAAAATTCTGCTTATACTTTGATGTCTTTTTTTTAATACACACCTTATTATCTAGAACATTATCTAGTGTTCCTATAAGAATAGAGGTGAATCCTCCACCACCATGACCTTTCCTTCTTTGCAAACTAAAGAATGGATTGGCCCTTTCAGTTTCCCTAAAAAAATAAAGCATGTCATATTAAGGCCATCTAATGATTCAATCTTCAAATTGTCGCAAAGACCAAACCATTAGAAAAAAATGAAAAGATAAAGCTAGAAAATATTCACTTGATTGAACAAGGAAATGCTGTGATATTCTGTTTTCATTTACAGTAATTTATCTCCAAGATAGTAGGCTAAAAGGTTGACTATTTATGATAATCAAATGTACATTTCTTATATTTCACCTAGATTCCATGTAAATATATCCAATTCCATCAGATATGAAAAAAGTTATACATTCTGTATTTGATCAAGAGTAAGAAACAAGCAATGTAGAAAATACAAACAACTCACAACATAAAGAACAGAGAAATTATATAAGTCTCTGTATACTAAACAGATTTAAAAGGTGCAACAGCTTATATAGCATAAATTAATTTTTACCTATGAAAAGGATTATCTCAAGAGCTCCGAGATGCACAATAGGAGGGGGAAGTTTATTAATTGTTTGAGCATTCTGACACCACAGAGATTACAGAGTTTGTGTTGTTGTGAGTAGACAAAATTTATGGCTTTTCTAAGGAGTTTTGAAGTACCAAAAATGACTTTTAAGGAGCATTTTTGTGTTTCCATCTCAAAAATCATTTCATTTCCTAAATAAATCTTCCACTGAAAATCGTCTTCCCCAAGACTTGATTAGAAATAAGGAGTTTTAAAGGATTTTTTCCCAAAATACATGAATTAATGGAGTTTTAAGCACCTGTAACAGTGTAAAACAAATTTAAGGAATTTTTGAGGAGTTTAAGGAGTAGCATGAACCCTGGATTAATAAGGTCCCTGGCTTACTGTCTTAATTTCAGACTACCCAAATTTCACTTCTGCATTTGAGACCCACCTTCTATTGGTACATAAGCATAAGGAGAATGAAAAGGTAGCTAAAAAGGACTAAAAGAATGACAGAATATGTGCAAGATAGATTCATAGGTGAGAAAGTGCAGACTTCAGGGATGGGTCATTAACTACTTGCAGGGATGGGGTAGAAGACATTCTTATATATTTAATAGAATTGTTGTCATTCCTCTTAGACTTGATTAAAAATTATGGCCCCACTATACTATTTCAGAAAAACTTCATATATAATGTTATCAAAACTTTCTTTGTTTTTCATCCTCCCTCCTTCTAAGTGGGTAAAATTCTGGTACTACTCCTCTAGATATCTTTGACCCCCCTCCCCTGGAAGAATTAACACAAAGTTAAAAATTCAAAGTCTGTATGTTCTACATGCAAAGTATGCAACCATCAACTTACAGAGCAAGTGATGCATTCTGAAAAAAATGGTTGACTAAAGGAAATTTGTCTTTAAAATAGGGCAGTGCATAACAAAAAGGTGTTTTTAATGAAACACATCGAACTATTAATTTTACGCAATTAAAAATAACTTATGCCATTAAAGTCAAGCACAAAAATTGAATGTGGCTAAAAATATGGCTGGGCTTTTCTAGTTCTTTCTCACGGGAACTTCGAGTCTATTGTCCAAAAGAAATTGCATGCTATAGAATTTGAAAGAGATCGGTGCCCTTCGGAATACGATTACAAAACTCTGTGCAAGATAAATCAAGTTAAAAAAATCTTGAGACTATAGTATTGGATTACAAAATATCAAAATTTCTATAAAACAAACTGTCACAACAAGGGTTCTAACACTTCTGCTTCCTCTTAAGAAAAAACGTTACTTTTGTTGCAAAGACCATGAAACAGCTGTGCTATAGGCACGGATTCTAATGGAGGCAAGAATCAAAGTTTTATTCCATATATTAGATACAAGCTGAGAAAAAGATTATAACGAACTCTGGACACATAACACAAGCGACTTGCATTACTAGGCTAGAAAGCCAGGGACTGCGAACTACGTGCTAATGTGGCTAGGCCATACGTATCTGTGATCATGAGCTTTTCGTGTGATCTTACAAGACTTACCAGAAAGCATTAGCAAGCAAAACCTCTTCCGGTTTTACCCACATTTTGCTTACAACATGCTAAGTAGCCAAAGATCTTTTTCAGAAGCATGGGAGTTCTTTAGAAATATATTTCTTCCAATAGCTGGTCACGTTTCCTGATTGTTTTGCTCAGATTATTTTTTATACTTTTGCGCATGCCTAGTAGACGCGAGGTGGCAGAGAAAAGGAAGGCAAAATCCAAGGGGGATAGGTAAGTAAAATCCAATGAGATATTGTAAATACTCCATTTTATAAGAAAGTGGTATATAGGAATGTAAAAGAAGCTAAGAAAGTTCATTACTGAATTTTTGAGACCTAACAACCTTCAGATTTAAATGTATGTAAAACTCCAGCTACATGTGCACAGAAAAAATAGACTGTGGAAGACTAACATTTATCGTTGTCTCAACTGTACATGCTACTTTTCGTATTTCATTTAGTATACATGTGTGAATCAGCGGAATCAAGCTATTCTTGCTAAAAACGGTCTGATATTGGAATTGTGAAAAGGCTATGAAAGCTTCTGTACTAGGCCAGTGGTGATTTTTTTTAAATTTTAACAAGGAAGGCTCTAGGTGCTACCATGCCCATTTTTGCGTGTGGCTTAGCTGCAACTACGTCCATATTTTGAAAGATGAGAATAGGATAATTTAATTTAAGACTGATGTAGTATAGTCAACAATACCAAATGTCTCAATTACTACGTAGCGGTGCATAATTGACTATGTTGATACAAACACTTCGGCAGAAATATCAATACACTTTAAAAAGCAAGGCTAATGCAAGAATTTTTAGGAGGGCTGAGCCCCCAAAATAAACTGTGAATTTAGCAGGGGGCTCTGCCCCCTGAGCTCCCCTTAAAAAATATCCCCTGTACTGGGCTGTAACCTTTGACTGAACTCCAAAAATAAAGATGAGTTGAAAATGAGAAACAAAGCTGTGCATGTCTATTTTCGTAGCTAATATTAGCAGATTCTGGGCACCTTTTGAGCAATAACATTACTTTCGTGTATTGTAATGAAAATTATAAAGTTGTATAATATATTTTTGAAAATACTTTCGTTGCATAAATCTTCCTAATTTCATGGCATGTTGCTCGCATTGGGTCTTGACGATAGCAATTACTGATTTGATCTAGCTGTTGAAGACACGAGAACCTAGTCCTTCAATATAATTGCAAACAAGTTTCCTTCTAAAACAAATCCAAGCAGAAGAGCATTTATCGTCTTCCAATATACGCGTTTTTTTTATAAGAAACAAATTATCTGGCTTCAGCCTGGATGTTTCTTAGTATTTCTTCAAACGCAGCCTCAAATTCGTCTTAAATTTAAAGACTTACAATGGCAATAACAATCCAGAGTAGGTGATGCAAAAAAGGTTGTTCAGGTTTTGTGAGGCATGTAATGAACGTTTATTCTATTTTCTTGCTAGTTTGACAGCAAGTAGCTTTACTAGTAAAACAGTTTTTGCAAGTGATAATATAACACTCTGCCTATGTTTCTTAATTTTTGCTTAATTTTAGCCTCATGTTTCTTATAAACATGCTTCTCATAAAAAAGGTATGTACGCAGCATCTGCTTCAAACGTCGACCTTTTTCATGGGTAATCTTTATCCAACTGAAACGAGAATGGTACTCACCAAAGGGCATGACTAACCATGAACCATAGGCCTAGGAGCCTAGTGCAAATAGGACATGGGTACCCCTTTTTAAACTTCAAGTAAATTTCCCCTTTGCAGCTCTCAGAGTCTGCTAACGTATAGAAAGTACCGCCGAGTGGTGAGCATGCGGGACAAATTGCAACCAGGGCTTTAAGGTACAAGGGGCCTCAGAACACCCAATGCTTCAAGGTCTGGGGTGCTCATAAAGTAAACCAGCAGTAATTCTCCATACAGTTAATTTCCAGACCAGCAATTTTTCAGCTCGCTTTGCTCACATGGGGCCTTGTCTTTCTCTTTTGCCCTGGGGCCTTTGAAATCTTTCGGCGCCCCTGCATATAGAACCCCACTTTTGCATTGACACACTCACTGCTTGATACACGTGTTCCAGCTCCTACGTTTATAGCGCATCCTGTGTATCTACTGTGAGTTGAAACATGCTAAGAAACAGTTAATGTACTAAAGTCTATGCAAAGAAAACCAGAAAAAGACACTCATTTTCCTAGGTATACAAAGATCTCTTTAGCAAAAATATTGCCTACCATTGTTGTCCAAAATTACAGATTCACTAAAATCGAAGCGTTGACAATAGGAAATTACTGCCTCTTTATAGAAATATACAGCCATCAACTACAAATATACATCTATATACAATCACTGTAGAAAAATTTATACACTTGAAAACATGCATTCAAATCTGGTTGCAAACTCTTTGTATTTAAATTTACATCAAAGGACAAAGTGCGTGTGTATCTTGAGTCATACTCCTTAATGCTTTTTCAAAGGAAAGGAATAATTTTACAGAGCTGTTGCTAAAACAGCAAAACTAGCCAAAGATAAGACGGCGGGTGGAGCTATCAAATTTGATGGAAAGACTTGAAGCCATCAAACGAAGGTACATCGTATTTTGAATTCCAAAAAACTGCTTTGTATTAAGTAAATGATAGCACTAAAACATCAAGGGCGGCACTCAGAAAAATAAAAGAAGACTATAACCCGAAGCAAACTTCAATAAAAGTCATAAGGACATGACAAAGGCTCCGGCCACAATACTAAATCCACTAAAAAAATAAATGTTGACATTCACTCAGCAAAGATCAAAACCACATTTTGTCAATTTATCAAACGGATGTACTCAGAATGCTCCTCTGGCATTTAAAGAAGCTCAAGTTCTTCAAAAGATATCTGGTAATCCCATTCAGAATGCTCACTACTTACAAAACTTCTAAAAACTACATACATGAAATTGTGTTTAAATATACTTCCCCTGCTCGCAGGTACAAAGTTTTGTAAAAAGCAAAAAAAAATGATTACACTGTTTAAGTGGTGGTTTTTCAAGAAAAATCCGGGGGGAACTGATGTCAACTTCTTTGATTAACGTATCCAAGAATTTCCAAAGTATTGAGCCTTTCTTCAACTGAATTTAGCGAGTATTTTCCAACATGATGTGCCCCCTTACCCCCAGAAAAACACATCCTGTAGCATTTACTATACCCTACGCATCCATGCATAGATTGTATAATAAGTACATATACATACACAGATATTTGTGTATATATTATACAACACATATACGTCTAACAGTATTGTATAAATATGTATAGTATAATCTATAAATGCATATATCTATTGAAATATATATCCACATTTTACTGATGTATATAATATTAGCTACGATCAACGTATACAGTATAATCAGTGAAAGTACCATGTCATGGTCAGAGCAATATAATCGTGCGTTCTTCGCACATCAACTCTTTTGTTTATCACTTCTTTGGCCTTTAATAAAGCGATGCTTCATCAATTGCCTTGCCGTCGCCCTTTGGCTTTGATCTCTGAAACAATAAAAGAGTTGACCATCAACTTATGTTATGAAAATCCAATCCAACAAAACGATAACATAACAACATCAAAAGCTAGCGTATTAAGTATATAAATGTGCAATGTACTTAGTTTTGTAGATCAATCTTGATCAATGAAGACTACTTTAGATCAATGCAAGCCAATAAAGATCAATGTACATCAAACCAGATCAATTTTGATCAATATAAATCACTCTAAATCAGTCTAGATCAATGAGGATAAACGTAGATCAATTTTTTTGAGCGATGCATGAGAAATGATCTACACTCCTTTTTCTTATAAGAACCAGTAAAATTGAGGTTCAGGCTGGCTGCTCTTTATTTTTCCAAAATTTTACGGCAGAATTGTTCTTAATTCGCTCTTAAATTGGTAGGGTGTAGGCAATTCAGAAATACACAGAAAGACAATATATACGACAACATAGGGTGTTGTGATTGACTGAGAGCCCATTAACCATCCAAGATGATCTCTCTTGCATATTAATGTATTTTACTGAAAGAGGTTTATATAAAAATAATAAATAGACAATGTTAGCATAGTATCTAGTTTTGCTAGGGGCAACTGCTTTGTGAAAATCAAAAATGAGAAGTGACAAGGCTGTCAATTCTCCTCAGCCTAGCAAGGAAAGGGCATATCATGTTCATATGATAGCGGAAAACTTATAGATTGTAGCCCAAAAATAATTTTACGACAGTGCATTAGCCTCTGGCTTGTTCTTAATTTGTTCTCAATTTTCGATCAAACATCAGGCTCGTGCTCTTCTAATATTGTTCTTATAAAAAAAGAGTGTAAAAGATTCGAAGTTGGGCCAGGATTCGTGCTCAGGAGAGCAGATAAAATGTAAGGACTTTTCAAGGAGCTTTTCAGGACCAAAAAACAGTTTCTAAGGAGTATTTTCTGTGTTCTTCCTTGAAAAAGAAAATGGTTTCCAAAATAGATCTGCTGTTGAAATTCGTCCCTCTCAAAAATTGTTCAGAAATAAGAGGGTTTTTCTAATATTTACGAAATTAAGGAGTCCTAAGCGCCCTTAAAAATGAAAATAAATCTAAGGAGTTTAAGGAGTACCACGAACCCTCTGGGTTTATAACAACAAGGCATGAACAAATACAAGTGAAAAGGGTGGAAAACAATAATAAAAGTTCATTGCTCTACCTGATCAAGCATCGTCCAACAAAATCCCTCGCATCTTGTGAAAATTGGCATGGTAACTCAGGAATGGGTGACTGTTTGCAACCAATAGCGTACATAGCAGCAAGTCTACAGCCAGTCCTAGAAAAGATTGCATAGAGAAAATGCCACAAAAGATATTGCATGGTAAAATTTTAAGTGAAACATTGCATGGAAAAAGTCCTTAGAAAATGCAACCTAAATTTCTTACCGAACTGGGACACTTCAAAGCTCTCTGATTTAGAGGTATGGGAACGAGTAAAGAACAGTTGCAGCTCCTGAAATCTTGCCAACTAGCTGGTTGGTGGAATGGAATAGCTCAAGAGGCAGACCAATTGAACCACTCCAAATTCTTGGCATTTGAACCCCTCCAGAGTCTCTAACATCCTCTTTAAATGAAAGCTGAATGAGAAGGGGAGCTGAACCAGTTTGCTAGTAAGCAAACTGGTCCAGCTACTCTTAAAATTTAGCTTTCATGTAAAGAGGATCATAAAGGCTCTGGAACGGTTCAATTGTTAACCTGAGATTCCTCCTAAAGGTGGAATATCAGTTGCGTAGCAGGATGAACAGACTCGAATAAGCAAATTTACATTTAGTGAATCAATTTAGGAATATTCTAAAGTGTTCAGTGGCTTTTGTTGGGAAAAAAATAGCTAAATACAAGCAAAAAAATATTGTTTGCATCGCATTTTCCCTGTACTTTTGACCTACGGAGGATACAGTTAGAAGACGTAAGCAACATAATTGACAAGAAATGTATATTACCATGGTGGATTTCCAGTTGCCATTTCGAAAACTGTGCAGCCAACACTCCTGAAAGAAGAACAAATTATAGCATGAATGGGGGATATATATCTAAGGTAAGCAAGGAGCTGTCATAAAGTATAGTGGAGGAGGAGGCGAATTGGATTCAACATGGCCACCAAAACTTCTGAAGGAAAATGCTGGGCTAGCAAATTGTTAAGATGAGGCCCCCTGCGTGCGAAGCGAACAGAAAATTTTCATGGTCTAGAAATTAATTATTGAAAATTACTGCTGGTTTACTTAATGAGGCCCATCAGACCTTGCATTTAGTGTTATGAAGCCCCCTTTGGACCTTGAGGCCTTGGGGAAATTTACCCCCTTGCTCTCCCTTCTAAGTGGCCCTGCATATACGTACTCTATCTGAAGGTACATTGGGGCCAAGAAAGCCTTCTAATTTCTTGCACTGGGCTACTTTTTTTACGTTGAAATTTGAAATCCCTTTCATCTTAGTCTGGTATACTTTATGACACTTCTCCAGCTATATTTGATGTCCTTCACAATTAAGGCAAAAAGTACTTTGGTTACACAGTCAAAAAATCAGTTATGAAAGGTAGAGCAAGAACTTAAATAGATAAGTGCACCGGGCATAGAAACTAGGCACTGGATCTCAAATAGGAGCCCACAAGGGCTGTGGGTAATAAAAGCAGGACAACTTGCACAATAAACAGGATACTGCACTCTAACAACATATCTCTTCATTAAAAGAGGCAGTGGGAAAAAGGAGACAGGGAAAGGGAATAACAATGAAATACATTTGAGGTAATGAACAAACAGGAGGGAATGTATAAGTAGCTAATGATCTAAGGAACATACCAAACATCTGACTCAGCCCCATAAGCAATTCCTCGAATTATTTCAGGTGCCATCCAATACGGAGTACCTTCGCAGGATCTTAGTAAATCCGAGTTTGAAGTTAAACTTTGTTTCTATTTGAGAGACAGAGAGAGTTAGACAAATTCAGCTACAAATAGGGGTGGCGCAAGGAACTCTCCGTAGGGGGCTGACTCTTCCGACGAGGGGGCTGAAACATGGTTACCAGGGTACTTTAAATACCAAAAATATCCGAAAAATAGTTTTTCAACTTTCGACGGGGGCTGTAGTTCCTCTAGCCTTTCCTTACCGTGACCCCCTGGTTTCAAACAATTAAGTATGTAGATATTGCTGAGTTCTGAATTAGTCCAAGATGCAGACCATTAAAGATTAATCCTGCACATAAGTAAACTGCTTGCAAGGATATTTCAACAACTAAATAAGCTCTCCATCCAAATATACATCTGTAGTCCTGATAAAAAAATACTTCTATGAACAGTATTCATATTCAAGTTTTATACACAAAACCCTTCAGCATAATTACAGAAAAAAAGAGAAAAACAATTTACGAACTAAGTTATATATAACGAAAAGTAGCTATTAAATTGGATAATAAAACAAAACCTATTTAGCGTGGAGCTGCTCTTCCAGGGGGTTGTGTTTAGTTATTTCTTGCTCTTCATATACAATTTCAGTTGCCTTTTGAAATTATTTGGTATTGGCAACTCATGTATGTCTCTAGGCGTATTACTCCATTCCTTAAGAGCTGAATAATGAAAGCTTCTTTTATAGCGTTCAGTCCTATGTTTAGGGATTTGGAGATTTTGCTATTTCTTGTATTGTAGGATGAAAAACTAGATCTTGGTTTTTACTTTTCTAGGAAGCTATTTGGGCAAAGTTTGTGTATGAATTTATAAACTTTGCCCAAATAGCTTCCTAGAAAAGTATAAACCAAGATCTAGTTTCTCATCCTACAATACAATATTGCAGCCTTCAAAAGTATAATATACACTCGATATTGTCGATTATACGGTACAGGATATTTCGGACTAATCAACCAAATAATGCAAATTTTCTCATTTGCACTTAACAAATAACGAAAATTTTCCAATCAGATCAATGCCCTTTTACAGGAACATATACAGCACCATTTAAAGTGCAGCTTCAACTTACCATTTGCTTTGCACATCCAAAGTCGATCAGCTTTACTACTCCACCAGAAGTGAGCATAATATTTGCACCCTTGATGTCTCTGTGGACTATGTTATTCTGATGGATGTAGAACACAGCAGAAAGTATCTGTCGGGTAAATCGACGAAACACTTTCTCCAAAAAAGGACCGAATCTGCAAAAGGGGGAAGATAAACTCAAATCAAAAAATGTCAATAGATTGCTGTTGAAAAGACTTTTCCGTTCCTAACAAGAAATCACAGCTAAGGTAACGTGCATGACCATTGAGAATCTACAGAAATCTAGCCAAAATATTTGCACCTTTATTAATATGAAAATATGCATACAGGGTTGACCAACCTGACATGACTAACAGTATTTTGTTAATGCCCACTCTAGCTAGTTTTAATGAGATTTTTCATAATATATGAAACGACCTCGTGCTGTCACACACGATTTTTCTTATAAGAAAACCATCACTTTGCCTGAAACTCAGTTTACATAACAATTCCCGAAATCGAGCCTTAGATTTTCTTAAAACTTTCTTAACTTTTACTGAAATGAACTGGCTACAATGGGTTATACTTTGTTTGTTTATCTTGTATACTCGAGTTTGAATTCCATTTTACCATTTTGATGTGATAATGACGTAATATCGACTTTTAGCCAACAAAAGCACTTAAAAATGGAAACTGAGTCTTAAGATTTTTTGAGCCTCATCCCATAAAATTTTTTCTTACAAAAAAAGGTGTATAACACTCAAGAACCGACACAAGCTCCTAAAACCAGGGGTGCCTTGGAAGGGGGCTCAGCTCTACTGGCTAAAATTATGAGAGTTTTATAGAATTATAAGAGCTGAGCCCCCTTTACCAAACATTTTGGGCTGGATAAGTTCTAAAGTACGCATTTGCCAAAAGAGGAGAGAGGAAGAAACATTCCTACAACCATATGTTGGCCTTCTCCTTCTTTTAACACTTTCACATAAACAGCAGTGACAAGTCTCGAAAATGCGAAAATAGGTGCAGCCAAAGGCGTGGCGTACATGTTTCCAACAACTCAGCCCCTCTTGCTATAGCTTTAGGATGGCACCTTTGCCTAACACACCCCCTAAGGTAGGGGTCGGGAACCTTTTTGGCTGAGAGAGTCAAGAGAACCTCATATTCAAAACTGCATTTCAATGCGAGCCATACAATTCGATATTGGTGTTACATGGGAACGCAAAATCGTCTGATTCGACACTGATTTAGCCAATGATCTGTCGAGCTATAGTATACCGGGAGATAACACCAGCGGTAGCTTTAGAAAAACATCCTAGAGGTATTCATTATTTTTTAACGCATGTCGATGACATCACAGTTGATGCTGTCGACTTTGAACAAATTACAGCTTAGATTTTTCTGTGTGACCCGGAGAGCCAGATACAGTCGTCAAAAGAGCCATATCCGGCTTGCGAGCCGTAGGTTCCAGACCCCTGCTCTAAGGAAACACACACAAGCAAATACGTGGATAATGAAGATGTAGGTACTAACTGCTTCAAAGCCAATGCAAGTGACCCCCCAGGTATGTATTCCATGAAGATATCAACCACGTTATCTTGCATAATGGTTCCAATAAATCTGCAAAAACAAATTGAGCCTAGGTAAGTAAAGAAATTGGAATAACCTACTCCATTTCAATGCCAAATCAGTCGGAAAGGACACTTATTTTCTACTGGTCTTTACGTGCAGAAAGTAGCAAAATATCAAGGCCTTTGCCTTATCAGAAACAAGCATAATGAAACATTGTCTAAACCTCCATATTACCGAGAAAAACAGTTTCTCACCGGTCACTTAATCATGAACACAAACCTTCCCAGGAAACATAAATGTGTTTACAATCCTTCTTTCTGCAACTTTTCAATACTAGTTTCCTAAGCTAGCTTTCATAACATGCAACTCTTATCGAAAACAAGAAAATACGTACACCAGAATAATACACCAACTTTTCTTAGGCCTTAAAAATGCAGCACTGAACTTTCTAAACTTTTTTGAGCAGTTAAGTACTTCTTTCGTAGAAGCCATTTTCTTATACATAAAAAAGCGTGTACACCAGAATAATACACCAAAACTACTACCACACTCACTTGACAATAAACCGATGCGTCAATGATTTAAGCATTCCGATTTCCTCTTGAAGTTTTCTGTAAGTCTACAAATGAAGTTCATAATACGTCAAAGACTTAGCTCCACAATGCTCAAATACAAAGCTGTGAGCTCATGGCTTTGATCAAGTAAATAATCTGCATTGGTAGGCATAATTTCAGTTTCATACTAAACTTAAGGTGAAAATACCGTATATAATACAGCCATTCTATGTCAAGATAGCTGAAGCAAAAGAATCTGCTACTGTCTAAGCAGCATGGTGTTTTACTGTAATGGCAGACTTGCCTGGAGCAGTGATTAAAGGCCTGTCCCTGCGAATTAGAAGATGGTTGGTTCGCTGCTTTGACTAGGTGAAGCTCACTCACTCACCAACCAACTCACTGACTCACTCACTGACTAACTAACTAACTAACTAACTAACTAACTAACTAACTAACTAACTAACTAACTCAATCACTAACTCACTCACTCATTCACTAAGAAGCTATGAAAAAGTGACAACAGTAGTTGAAAGGCTAAAAACAAATCACTAATACCGAGGTTTTTATTCTGGTACAGGGAAATAAAATAAGACGAGGAACTAGATTGTCGGCTTCAAATACAAAGAGTTCATACGCGTTGGAATTTTGAGTTTCAATTAGTGCTTTAATGAACATTTCAACAAAATAACATATGTACGTACAATCTCAGCCTTCCTCTCATCAATTTTGTCCAGCTCGACCTCCTTCACAGCTACCAACTTCCCTCTGTTAGTCATGCCACGATAGACAGTGCCATAGGCTCCTTTATCAATCACGGCGCCTTTTTTCCAGTCATGCAGTTCGTCTTCGCAACAGTCAGAACCATCAAACGAAGTCTGTGTGCCGATGCTACTTCCCACTAATGAGCTTCGCCTAGAAATTCGTTGACTAGGGACGTTACTTATAGCACTGTTAATTCCGGGAGCGAAAGCTATATCCGTCAGCTCTCGGAAGTAATTATCAGAGATACCGGGAGAAAACCCAGCCGTTTCCACGAAATCCTCAGTACTCTCACGCCTCTCGATCTCTTTCTCAAAGATGATTTTCTTTAAATCTTCGGCAAGACGCACGCTGTCCCGATCTCCAAGGTCGTAGTCCTTTTCTGAAGTCGTTGTACTCCCCATGGGTATCGTGACGGACGAATTCAGCGAGGAATCAGCCGACGACTCCATCGACAAACTCATATCAATCTTTGGATCCTTCACGTTATGCTCATTGTAACTGCTATCAAGACCGTTTTCATATGATGACTCTTGTACAACTGACAATTGTGTTTGGATATGCCTTTTGAGCACAGGTTGTAGAGGTGGGAAATTTTCGTCGATATTCATGCCGTTGACTGTGTGAATTGGAGATGGTGGACTGTCGGAACATCTCGTTGGAAGATCATTCCCTTCTTGAGGTAAACGTGGATTCGCATATTCTTTTGTTGAAGCGTTTATAATTGGAGGTATTTGAACTGCAATACTGCCTGGAGAACTATCTGCGATGCCTACCAAAGCATTTTTCTTTTCTTCAAACTCTTTCAATAGCAAATTTGATATCTGACCCATTTTGAACTTCCTCTTCCCTGTTTTCTGTCTTGGATAATTTTTCAATTCACCTTTACGAGGCGGCTGCTTCGTGCTGGATTGCCTAAGTATGGCTCTTTTGATCTGAGGTAAGGAGACATGGACAACACTCGCTTCTTTCAACTTCGTTGTTCCTTTATCTAGCTTATCAAAAGGAGCCTCGGCATGCATTTGATGGAGCTTAGCACTACTACCATAGAGATGGTCAGAACTATTTCTCAAAGAATGAATTCTTCCCTGAGAATAAAATGAAGGTATCTCGTTGTACTCAGGAGTAGCACCTACTCCTCCCAATCCTCTTGGAACCGCTGAATCATAGGGTAACTCCTCTTTCTCCATTTTAGGAAATTTAATAATGGGCCTACTCAAGTGTTCCTGTTCATCATCACTGCTGACTTGAACAGATATCTTGATTTCGGTGCCTCCTTCAGCATGTTCAGATTTAGCTAGTTTCTCATAAAGAACCTTAACACTTTCACGATTAAGAGTACTATATACATCACTTCCTCCCGTTACATGCCCAGAATTCATATTTTGCACTTTAAGCCTACCCTCTTGCGACTCTATAGATTGTGAAAACGAAATTCTCGGCGAACTGGAACAGCTAACAGATGAACTTGGACGCTTGCTTTCGTGGCTCTTTATCAACGGACTGTGCATTCCAAGCTCTAGGTTTATCTTTTGCAAGCCTGGCAAGGAAGCATCAGTCTCTGACCTCTGTCCATATTCACCTTAATGGAGAAAAAGGGATAAATCTTAAGGCAGGTCTCCACTTGGACGATTGCACCGATTCAACCGAGGCTGCCCGAATCAAATGTGATTGGTCAGGGGATTATCGGTCGATGGAAAAGTTCCAACCATCTGAACTTCTCAATTAGCCGATATGGCCAAAGGTAGCCGAGGAGGAATCCACATTTGAATCTACCACGCGTACGCCAACTCGGGTAACCTCAACTGAATCGGTGCATTCGTTTAAGTGGAAATCGGCCTTTAGAATATGATACTGATTCTCGTTCTACCTGAAAATTCTTTTCTGATTTCGGTATTAGATACATACATGAGTCCCAAATCTTGCACGCTAAGCAAGTATATAACAAATGAGTAGAAATTGTCCACATCAAAACTGATACTTAAGTTTTAAAGCATGAGAAAGTTAGCTAAGGTCCAAATGCTGCCACAAACTTATCAGCAACTGCAGAAGGAAAATTTGTACTGAAAAAATAAAAAGGCCATAATAAATAACGTAGGGTTTTTGCAAACACAAAAGGAAGAACTGCAGCAAGATATTGAACTTAGCAAATTTACCAAAGCTGGAACCAAGAGAGTCCTTAACCTCACCAACAGCATCTTTCAATTCTGGAAGAAGTCTTCTTGCTTTCCCATTACTGCTGAGAAGACTTGAATTAGTACTGCTAGCAGAACGCATCCTTTTCTCAAATGAACTTCTTCCTTTTTGGGTGTCCTTTCTCTGCTCCCGATTACTGCAATATGGACCATAATTGTAAGACTTTTCCTGGTAGTATTCGCTCTGGTTGACAACATCCTTGGTCCGTTCATAAGAAGACAGCCTAGGTTCTGCATCAACTGCCTGAAATTATTGCAAATATGTTAATACACGAATGGAAATGTAAGCAAAACATGTTGTAAATACGTTTTGCTGCTATTGTACTATTTTTAGATT
>WIPJ01002206.1:294597-315349 GCA_018155075.1 Cassiopea andromeda | reverse complement strand
TATATATATATATATATAGTTCTACAATAGCATTACTAAACATAAAATGGGTTGTCAACGCAGCATAATATCTATATTATTTTGGACGCGCTAAACTGCTAAAGGTACATGCTTTATTTCAACGGCACTGGTGCTAAGAACTTTCTCTCTTCTTTGAAAGCAAAACCTTAAGTAATTGTCAAAATTCCTTAAGTTGTCCGTGCTCTGAGTATTCATCAATTTACTAAATATGATCTGATTTCTATTTATTAGAAACTAATTATTAATATATTGCTTTCTGATTTCTTCTCGAGCTGGACATATGAAAAAAAAGTGCACTTCATCTTCAAATTTCCCGTTTGACAGTTCCTACAAATTCTTTACTTTATTTCGGAATCTTCTCATTTCTACCTCTAGACTGTGATTTCATAACTATAATCACCTCATCAGACTATATCATTGTTATTTCACCAAAAACTAAATGCTAAAAGTACAGTCTATGTGAGTATAGATGCAAAATTCTTCCAAAAATGAACCTGCAGTGGAGGTAGCTTCAATCCTTGCAGGCACCTCACGTCATCCATCAATATTTTCCTAAGCATCAATTTATTTCATTCTCATTTCTTTAATGTTTATCCACTAATTCCTATCAACATGCATAAGTAAAAGTTGAAATATACAAATATGTTAAAATATAACTGAAATAAAGAAAGTCTGTCAATTTATCTGTGCAGACAGGTGCTTGCAGAAAAGCTGCGCGCGCAAGCAGCAAAACATTTTGCCGGGCACTGATTAGAAGAATGAAGCAAAACAAGACAAAGCAATGCTGCTGAAGGAAGCATCACTTCATCAAATTAAATACTCGCTATTTCACAAAAAAATTAAAAGCTAAATGCACAATCTTTTGAGATGGAGGATTCTTCCACAAATGAACTGAAAATAGCTCCAAGTCTATTAAGTCAATAAAGATCATGATAAACGAAGAATTACCTATTCTCTTTGCTTTGCAAAGTAGAGCTTTTGTTACACCTCTAGCAGTCCACCCAGTATTTTCAACAAGATGATGCATTACAGTTTTGCCATCAAAGTCATAAAGGGAAATATCTCTGCAAAAGGGAAAGCATATTTCCTAAATTACCAAGGTTGGTTGCAAATACAGGCATGGAAATAGGACGTAAAATTGAGCATGGATATCGAACTCTTGCGCAAAACTTTATATAAAGAAAGGGTCTTGGATTTATTCAAAAAACAACAAAATATTGATAAGAGAGCTGCAAAAACTATGAAATGAAATAGGCGTACTATTCAGCATGAAGAAGACGTACTCGTTGCTACTCAAAAACAAACTCAATGCCGTCATAAAGAGAAATTACAAGTCATTATCTGATGTTGGAAACGCACAACAGCCTTGCACGCCAAGGGTAAAATAGCTTTGCACGGTATTCCTACAATCATTGAAAGCAAACCATATAAGACCATATAAGACCATATAAGACAAAATTGTCTCAGTGATGTCTCCACCGCCGTAGAAATATCACAATTGCTTTCCAAACGAGATGACATACTTGTTCCTGCAGTAACATATACTCCAATTTTCGGTAAATTCTAATTTCACTAAGTGCTATCGTGGAGAGAAAACTTACGATACAGTACAGCTCCCAATGATATGCAACTCTTTCTTATAATGCAGCAAATTGCAAAGTCTTGCTGTGATATACAAATCAAAAATGTGGGTGCAACACCTTTATAAAGGGAATGCTATCGATCGGAAGAATTTAAAAATAAAGGGTTCCCATTACAGTAGAAACTGTCCCACGGACATGAAGGCGGCAATTTTTAGTTCCTCCTGCTGACTGACAATAGCGTGATTGATAGCGTGTGCGCAAAGCATTACATCTTTGAGAAAGAACTTCAGGTATGGGGCACTGTGAGCACTATGATATCATTGACCGTGAGAAACTAAGATCAATGGGAGGCCATTAGGGTCGGATTTCACTAAGAGGTTGCCGTACTTAAGCACAGTATCATCTTCTAAATAGACATGAACAGAAAAAGGAATGCAAGGGATGACACTGGACTTACAATGTCATGTTCTATGAATATAACAATGTTCTCCTCTAAGGTGGAAGTCAACAGGTTTAGCTTAGCTTAGCTGGCAGTACGACTAAGCTACAGATAATATGAATAGAGTTCATTAGCGATGACGTCATAAAAATGTGTTTTTAGTACACGTTTTTTTTATAAGAAAAACGTTTATAACAAAATGAGGCTCAAATAGTCAAAATCTTAAGAAAATCTTAAGAAAATCAAGAGGCTCAATTTCCAAAAATTAGTGCTTTTATTAGCCAAAAATCGACACTTCGTCGTTATTGCATTCAAAATGTTAAAAATGGCATTCAAATTCAAGTATACAATATTAATAACGAAAGTGTAAACCATTTCAGCCAGTTTATTTCAGCAAAAGTTAAGAAAAATTTAAGAAAATCTCAGGCTGAATTACGGGAAAAGGTAAGAAAATTGTGGCTCTGGCAAAATGACGGTTTTCTTACAAAGAAAACGTGTATTTTCATATTTTGACCAAATTCAGTGTGAGAGAACACCATAAAACAAGCATGTGTTGACAATTTTAGGTGTGAATACTGTCAAAATAGGATGAAATACGACCAATTAACGATCGGAAAATTGCCATCAGGGGCAGATGCAGCCTAAAAAATAAATTTTTGAGGTCAAACCCTGTAAATGCCCCTCTAACCATTGCTAAAAGTATGAACAAAAACTAATGTATAGAACGAGGGGTATTTCTTTGAGACAAATCCAGCCTAATTTATGAAATTCAAAAAGTAACAAAATCATGAAGAGTACAAAAAATAAAACAATCACAAGAATTACAAAAAACATCAGAGTTATCTCCTAAGAACTACTTTACGAGAAATTGACAATCACTTTCACAGATTTTGCAAGGAAAATCACAGAAGGCCTGCAAATGCCAATTTGTTCATTATTCCTGTCAATTACACACAATTTTTCTATAAGAATGCCTAAATTTTCGCTGAGCCTTGATAGTCTCAGTTGTTTATTTTGAGCCTTAGAGTACTCTTAAAATATTAATACACGTTTTTTTATAAGAAAATCATTATGTTGCCTGAGCCTCAATTTTCTTAACATTTCCCGAAATTGAGCCCGAGATTTTCTTAAATTTTTCTTAACTTTTGCTGGAATAAACTGGCTAAAAGGTTTACACTATTTGTTAATAATATTGTATACATGAATTTGAATTCCATCTTTAAAATTTTGAATGCAATAATGACGAAATACCGATTTTTTTGCCTATAAAAACACTAAATTTTGGAAATCGAGCCTCGTGATTTTCTTACAATTTTCTTAAGATTTTGACGATTTGAGCCTCATCTTCTTATAAACTTTTTTCTTATAAAAAAAACGTGTAAATATTAAGTGTAACCATTCCTAGAATCAAAAGAATATATTCAGATCTCACTTGCACATGCTAATGTTTGCCATATTTATGTTTTGCATACGCTTTCAAAGCAGTTTAGTCAAAGCTTTCAAAGCAATTAAGAAAATTTTAGGACACTAGACCTAAAATTTGGCCAAAATTTAAGAAACTTTTAGTGCTAGGTTTTACGCGAGGTTTCCTATAAAAGCAAAGTGCTCAAATACTCGGATTTAAAATCTCTCTGCAGTTCAACAGAACATTCAAAATCTCACATGATCTTGAGATACTTCGAAATGCTTTCTCTAGATAGCTAGGCAACTACATGATAACTCTTGCTCTGTTCACACTACGAAAGCTAGCCCCCAGGTTCAGCTGAACCATCTCCAGAAGTGGGTTGAATCCAGGTTGAACTCAGGTTAGCTGTCTCAAATCATAGTGTAAACTGGGTTGAACCCTGGTTAGTTTTCTATTGCACATGCGGATTGTGTTATGTTCTTGTAATAACTATTTCTCTTTGCAGAGAAAGTCATTATGAGAAATTTTAGTAGAAAGGTTTATCATTGATTGCTAGGAAATTTTGGTCATAATTCGATGTTTTGCCAATAGTCGTTATCTTTCCTTTCGCTTTTTTTCTTGTCATATTCCTCAATTTCAAAACATATTGCGTGGTTATCATTACAACACCCAAAATCACAATTTTCCACAAAAACCCAAACCAAAACATACTGTAATGACCGGCAATTCTTGACTTCAATGTCTCTCTATCTACAGAGCATGCATAGGAAAACGCAACCCCAGGTTAAACCCACTTTGTCGTTTACACTATTCAAATATTGTGCTTAAGTGTAAACAAAAGTGGGTTGAACCTGGTTTGAGCCTGGGTTCACTTAACCTGAGTTAAACCCGGGTTTTTTCTCCGTATTCGCAAATATCTGGGTCGGTGGATACGGGCCTGAGGTCGCTATTGTAAACAACGTTTAGAGAAGTGCTCAAACAAAGACGCTTGTAGGCGATGGTAGACCAATCAATGACGGCTATTTTCTACTGATTTTCTACTGTTTTTGATAACTTTCATTTCCGAGTTCCACCATCGTTCTCTGACTAGATTCCATTCCAGTTCAAAATCGATCACTTCCGATTCCCAAGAGTTTTATTTACGCTGCCTAGACTTCATTTGCGAGTTACTTGAGTTCAAAAGTGTTATCCACCGCAGATCCAAATTATCCTACCTCTATGAAATTATCAGTGCACTGCGCAAGGCTCATAAAATTTGGCCAATAGGTATGCGGGAAAAGAAGAAGGCGCGAGGAAACAGTCCTGCTGTTGAATTTTAGACCAACGAAGTGCTTACTGAAGTTGATTTTAATGAAATTTTATTTTTGGAAAATCTGACTGAGTTCTAGGCAGCAAGGAACTCAGTCTAGATCCGCTACTGTACCATATAAACCATCGTATTTTGCTCCGGGTTCTCAACGTTTAGAACAAGCCTCAAAATACAGTGATTTGATAGGAACTGTGTTAGCATTCAATGGTCTATATCTCGGTCAGTATTTTTCAGATCAAGCTTAAAATTTTCAATGGTAGCGATTTCTAAGTGCTTTTTCAGAATTTAAAATCAAGATTAAAATATTCCAAAAATATCATTTTCGTGACATCAAGTTAATGAACTCTGTTCTTGAATGGCTGAAAGTTTTGATCACGCGCCATGTCATATTAATCTGATTGGAAGTGAAGGATTTGACATAGGGGAGCATTTGCTAGGGTGCATTTCCTATAAAAATAACACCGGAGGTACTCCCATAGCTCTTCGGGTGACGCCAACGTTTAACGTTTTGTGGAGTTATTTCACATTCAAAATGCATCTTGGTGCTATTGAATGTGAGATAACTCCACAAAAATTACTGAATCAATTTTGCACGGTTAAATTTGACTCGTCAACAATTATATCTACCCGACACAGGAAAATAGGCATAAATTTAGCTTGAAGTCATGCTTGGTGTCAAATTCTTGATTTCCAATTGGTTAATACGATATGGCACGTGATCAAACATTTTAAGCCAGTCAAGAATTGGAACCTATGCTTATCTACGCATATCCTTGATCAGTTTGCCACAAGATGCAGTGTGCAACAAGGTGAGCCGATTCACTCTCTTGTCACACGGAACTTTGAAATAATCTCCTAGCACAGCTCTGAAACTCTTTGGATTTCCAGTGACAAAAACGAACTTAGCTTAAGGACACTTTTGCAAACCTGGTCAATAAACGCTGGAGTGAATCAATAAAGATATTTAAACAATGAACGACACTATTGCATATTAATCTTTCCATTTACTGAGACAACATCTGCTGGTCTTTTGAACGTGCTGAACTGTTTGGATAGTCTATTATAAGCAAGATCCTCTCCAAATCCTCGCATTTTGTCACCAAACGAGCAGTAAGAGTTTAAAGCTTCAAAAGTTTCACAAGAATACCGATTTATATTCTTTGTTGCATAAGAACCAGTAAAACTGAGGGTCATTCTGGCTGTTCTTATTCTTTCTCAAGTTTTGAGGTTGAATTGTTCTTAACTCGTTCTTAAATCAGTAGCGTGTAGGCCATTTAGAAATACATGGAAAGACAATATATAAGACAACATTGGGTGCTTTGATTGATTGCAAGCCAAATGTTACAGCCAAGATGGCCTCTCTTGCACATAAATGTTTTTCTTTGAAGATGTTTATAAACAATTATGAATAGACAATCTTAGTACAGAATCAAGTTTTGTTAGGAGCAACTAATCTGCGAAGATCTAAGAAGGAAGTGTCAAGGCTATCAATTCTCGTCAGGTTAACAAGGAAAGGACCTTAAATGTCCATTTGTTTGTGGAAAGCTTCTGCATCGTTTTCCAAAGATTCGTTTTGCGACAAGGCTTCAAACTCTGCTTTGTTCTTAATTTGTCCTTAATTTTCCACCAAATTTTAGGCTTGTGTTCTTTTGAAATTGTTTTTATAAAAAACTTGTAACTTACGCATTGTGTTCCAGAAGTGTCTTCACTACTTTCAACGGCTCATAATCTCTCAATTGTGGCACTAGAAGAAAAGATTAAAATCGATAGTGAGAGAGGCTGTTTGAAATAAAAACCATTTCTCTGCCATTTCTTGTACAACTTTACACATAATACTCTGTGCAAATAAGATTTTAAAAAAAGCAAGATATAAATGCATGAAAATGTTGTGAAAACCAAAAAGACAACTTCTAACTACAACAGGCTTAGACACCTGGAAGCATCAAGATATCTACTTACAATTTTCAAGGAAATTTATATCCCTTGTTGCCAGTAAAAGGGGGGTCATTCCTTCAATGTTTCGTTCATTGATGTTCTGTTTCTTCTTCTGTGAACAGAAATAACTGTTGTTATAATACATTCAATCAGTCGGCAAAACGTGAATGTAGGGATGTGGAGCTTGGAGGTGGTTAAGCTACTCAGCAGAGTTGACATTTTCACTGCATAAGTCAGTATAACGCTTCTATTAGGAATGCAAGACGCTAAAACTCATCCAGACATTTTCAAACATCGTCTATGTCTGTAAACATTAGCTTTGCTAACATACTCCTTTGTCCAACGTACAATGCACCAAAAATAAAAAAAATATCTATCACTATGCATATTCTTGCTTAGTTTTAAACAACAAGCATTTCTTCACAATACATAAAATGGAAGTATAGAGCAGCCCCGACTTTACAATCCTGAGAGCATAAAAGCACATTGAAGCTGCATGATAGCCATAGACTCTTGTGGAAGTCTTTCTATATGAAACAGAGATAGCAAGGATTTCTTCTAAAACGGTGCAGCAGAGCCATGGACGTAGGACTCGAAGGGGGAACAAGGGGTACGTGCTCTCCCACTATTCATAAATTTTTATGAAGAGTGCCCCCTTTTTTAGCTTACATAGCTGCCCTTTTTTGCTTGCAAGGGTATCCCCAAATGCATGTGCCCCCCCAATTGATGAATGCTTCCTAAGTTTCTAGATCTTGTGCTATGGGTGCTTGAAACAGGTACAGTTGAAGACTGGTGGAAGATCTTACCAGCATTGTTTTGACAGCTGATACATTCCCCAGCCAAGCAGCGTGCTTCAGGTCCGTGTGGAGCTTTCCTAAAGAGGAAGAAAATAAAAATCTTGCAAAGCAGCTCAACTAAGGATGATAGTCCATAAAGAGTAATCACTCGATAACTTGCTACATCCAGTTTCAAGCATTTTCTCTGTGACTTCCTACTTAAACTGAAGCTGGACCTATCAAGGTTCAAGAATGTTTTTCAATGTATGTGGTTAGTTAAATAAAAAGCATCTCGTACATTGTTTCGCTAGATCTGTTGATTTGATTTTCTTGGTGCTCAAATGATAGGGTCAGTAACAGCATAGGCCAACACACAAATGACGTAGATTTCAAAAAGGAAGGCAATATTAAAACAGAAATAAGTTATTGTAGAGTAGCTGCTTCTAGAGCTAATCAAGGCTCACTTTGGCACTGGCCTAGTATCGACTTCTTGATCAACAAACACTCCATTAGCCGTTCACATTAACGATTCAAGGTACTTTAACTAGACAGGAAAGCTACTGTATACATTCTGATCAATCAGCATGATTGAACAGGCAGTGATTAGAGAATTAGCTATCAATGATCGTAATGATTGAAGCACGAACCAGAAAGCAGAATTGTCTGCAAGCCTTCATTCGCTATTTGAACAGCAGTCTTTCTCTTTCTATTCCTGAGCGTCAAATCAACATCTTGATCCAACAGTAGCTGCAGCATCTATACAAAATTAAGATTTGGGCATTGGCAGGTTGCTCATTTTCTAAGTAGCACTATCGGAAAGACTACGATAAACTACGAAAGTAGTACGAAAAGACTACGCAAGGATTCCAAAAAATATGAACGTATACACTTTTATAAGAAAGCTTTTCTGGCCCACTACTATAACTTTCTTAGTTTTTTCCCTATGCCAGTATCAAAATTCTCATAAGGTAGTCTTAGGGAACATTATTGAATTCGGATGTTTTGGATATGCACAGTAAAGGAAAGTGTCAAAAGCTGCATACACTCTTGAAAAAATGATAAGTCTTAGCTAAATGATATAAGCTACACAGTTGAAGAGAAGCCAAGATAACACGCACAACGTTTCATACACAGACAACTAAATTATCAAACAAATACGAACTTATGAACTTTCCTTGGTCTCAAAAATCCAGTTGTGAACTGTCTTAATTCTTTGAACAATCATGTACTACTTTCATATAGACCATTTTCTTATAAAAACTCGTACTACGAAAAGATTACGACAAGAATATGAAAGGACTACAATAATCTGCGAATGTAATACAACAAGACTGCAGTAAAACTACGAAAAAAGACCACGGCATAACTTCAAATGGATTACGAAAGTACTACGGCAAGGTTACGAAAAGAATACAAAGATAACAAATCAGTACTCTTAAATGCGGATCTTATTGTAACGTTTGTTGGAGATGTGGAGGGGATCTGGGGGCTTTTATCAGGGTGAGTGCACGAGGAAAAGTGCCATAACGAAGAGCTTCTAAGTGGGGAGGGGGTTTGTAGAACATGCAACTTACTGGCAGGCTACTAAGATTACCAAAACATTCGATAAAAAATAAGACAAGCTTCTACTTTTCATCCAGCCATCAGAAAAAAGTGGTCCGGCAAAGAAACAGGTGCTACAGGTACCGCCCACAGGCAGCTTCCATCCTTCTAGCCAGCTTGCGCTGGCCACCACTATTTTCCTAAGCTTCAGCTCACTTCCCTAATGTTTACCCACCAATTCCTATCAGCATAAATAAATGAAAGCTGAAATATATTAATGTTTCAATATAACTGATATAAAAGAAGTCAGTCACGTTATCTGCGCAGGCAGGTGCAGGCAGGTGCAGGCAGAAAAGGCTGTGCTCGGTGGGAGCAAAGAAATTTGCCAGACACCGCATCTATGATCCTGGTCATAAATTCAACTCGCAACTCTCATTTTTCATAGTGCTAGATCAGGGATCACCAATCTTTGTAGGCTTCGCGGGCAAATTCACTGCGAATCAGGCCCGTAGCCATGGGGTGGCAAATTTCCACCCATAGACAATTTGATGCCAGCGTTTTGCCTTTGCAATGTTTTTTATGTTTTATATTTGTAGCTAAGGAGAGAAATCCTGAAATTTTGGTTGGGAACAACCTTGGTCTTTGTGGCACACTAAACAGTTCTTATACACATATTATCCATTCGATTGTGAAAACATGAATTATGAAAAAACTCTCAGATATAGTAACACGTGATGCCTCAAGGAAAATTTTGCCACCCCTGAAACACAGGTCTGACTATGGGCTTGCAATGAACCATCTTTGCCAGTGCCAGATGTTGGCAATATAGAACACAATTTTAGATAGCCCTTTTCAGTCTGGGGTTCTGCTGTGGGAAAAGTGTGAAATAGGTAAACTACGAAAGCTGCAAAATGTATAACAGACATCAGCACTTTGCTAAAATAAAAGTTTTCAGCAAGCATCTGGGCCAGATTTGATGGTAGCCGGAGCTTGAGACTCCTGTGCTAGATCGTACTTAATCGGTTCCATGTTTTAGAGCTAGCATTCAACAACCTCCTTCAAAAATGTGTATTGAAAAATGAGTAATATTCCTGAATTACCATTCGCTGCCACTGTGGAGCTTTAGAACATGACAAACATTACATGGACTAAGTATTTGTTATTTTCGAATCTAACTGGTCCATGCACAAAATGCGATTCAAAAAGAAATTGTAAAGGCTTTAAAGAAATGATCTGACAATGAAATATAGCAAAAAAGCACAAAATTGGATGTATGTCCTCACTAGCTAGGCATGGAATTAGCGGTAACAGTTAAATTCTCCGGCAAGTGTTTGATAAAAACCTCTATAAGATAAGCTTATTGCGTGGGATTCAAGTACCATGTACTCCCCTATGTTAGGGGTTGGTGAAATTAATTACTATGTAATCTTTATTGTTGCTAAGATAATCAGTCACGTGATGACGATTCTTTACTTATATTTATCTAATAAAATTCAATCACTGCGATAGGTGTTTGTGATAAATGATTGATAGGAACTTGACATTTGAAAGCTAGAGGTGGGCGAAAGAAAAATGGAATAAAAACAATCCTCTCCATTTATTTTTAAAAATCCCATTTAAATAATCCCTTCCTCAATCGACCTCCACGACAACAGAATCTCGGACACATGTAACTTGTGTGACAAGAGAATCTCAATAATACACTCAGGGTACAAAAGTATTGGAACGATGGCCTTCAACAACATAAAAACGTGCTCTCCAATAGCTCCATCTTTTTTGTAGATTTTGATGCCATATTGGTGCAAAATTCTTTTCGCAAGCCGTATTGGTATTTGCTCTGATGGAAAAATAGTTTGAAGCTACAAATTTTATCTTACCCGTAGTTGAAAATCAACATTTTAGGCCTCTCGTTTCCATACTGAAGTACCTTAAGTAAATTTTCGTGCTCTGCCCCTTTCCACCTAGCCTGTGTACATACTCAAGTCGCTTACTTGAACGCATACTAGTTGAGTTAAATTGTGAATTCAACTCAACTAATCTGCGTTCAAGTAAACCAGTCGAGTCTGTACACGGGCTACTTTCCACCTCCCCCCCTTTAGAAAAATCTGAGATAAATAACCTGTTTGTCATTCTGGAGGACAGCCATCATTATGGGTGTGTCACCTGACTCTGGATCTCGAAAATCCATGGATACTCTCTACGGGAAAATCACACGAAGAGCTATATGTACGTGTTAAAGTTTCAAAAACAAAAGGCGATCTGCTCATGTTGAAAACTATGAAAAATATATAGCAGGAAAAACAGAGAAAAATCTGCAAATACTGGCTACCATTTCAGACCTAAAAGATTTCCATTCCGGAGCAAAAATAAGATGCTTCCATTGAAGGGGGAGTGAAGCATAATTAGACGACAAAAGAGCGTCACATGCCTAAAAATCACAGTATATAAAATATATGACCTCAAGAGAAAAATGGAACGCCGAGGTTGCGGGATCTAGTATGACTGTACCTCAAAATTATCCGCCTAAACTACGATCTGAAATTGTTTCTTGTGTTACCCTAAAGCAAATCTTTCCCTTTCGAAACAGTGGAGGGGGCTATACGCCTCCATCACCAATTCCTGGCTATGCACAATGTCCAATAAAATCAATACGGAACATCTTTCGAGTGCGTAGTGCACTCAATATATTAAGGCCGGTGTATATTAGTTAGAGCGCTTTCATTCGCGCGAGCGCTGCCCCTGGATGTTTACAGAGATTCAACTCCCATAGCTCTCAAATATGACAGCACGCGATCGATCGTCTCTCACCTCATGAATTTCTTGCTGCGCATGCCTGAGAGTTGAACGCTGTGCCCTCGCGGCCAAAAGCGCTGCACTGGAAACAGGCCTTAACAGATCAGTGGCGTAACGCAGTTTAGGGCAACTTAGTTAAAAAACTAAGAGTCCCCAAGAAATTCTTTTTATTATGTGCTTTTTGGCCATACTGTGCTTAAGGGTTCCTAAGGCCATCCCAGAACCCTTTCTAACCATTGTTGCAAACAAAACTCTGGATCCGTTTTTGTTTATTCGCTACACAAAAGCCCCATCGTACTTAATTCCTTGGGGGTACGAGTGTCTCCGTTACGCAACTATTACAGATGTTAGATTTTACAATCAAAGTGCGTCTCGGACTAGTTACCTTTTTGGTCTTCTTCCATTTCGAAATCAGCTCTTGAAGCTTCAGTAAATTTCCGGCCTAATAATGAAAACCATATGTCCAACAGATAGAAAAATAAATGAAAATTACATGGTTATACAATAAGAAACTATAGCTGCAAAAATAACTTCCTATTGTGTCAAAATCCTCTTTTCAAACCCCTGGACCTTTATCATACTTGCTTCTAGTTTACTCGCTATATTTGCTATCTATCCTAATAAGTTCAACGCACACAGCATACAGGAAAAAAAAGATCCTCTTAAAATGCAAAATTTTCAGGTCCTGATAATTTTCACTGAGTCACTGCTACGGGGGACGTGGAGGTATGACACTCCCACGGATAGCAAATCGTCAAATTACTTGGAGAATGTGATATTTTTAGCTGCGTAGTCAGCAGAACTATTTCCTAGTCTACTTCTTAAATCTCAAAACTTCCAAGAACTTCTGCCGGCAGCGTGGAGATTTCTAATAAAACTCTTCATGAAGTAACACTGTGTAGTTGATAATCATAAACATCTCAAAAATAAAGGAATTGAGAACTTCCGTATGACAAAATTCAGAAGACGAAAAACTACAGCAGGAATGCAGGGGTTTGAGATATTTTTCCAAGGGGCTTGAAAAGCTCCCGATTTAATGATCTATTTATTACCCTTGCGTGGTCTTGAGCAAAGTAGATATTGTAGTGGATACGAGGTGAGAGCAAAATGTTGTCAGGGCTGCAGGGGTAAAAATCGTTGGAGACCTCTGCACTATAAGATTAAACAACAGAGTAAGAATTAAGAAGCAAAATCACTGTTAGGGGCTGCACCCCCCAAATGAAGACGATTTTCAACAAGGGTTCTGTACAATCCAAGTCCCATAGAAATCTTAGCTTTTGTAAGAGCGTTCTCACTTTCCAAAAAGGTGTATGCACAAAAGATTGAACTCAAAAATTTTTATGAAGAAAGTCGATAAGAGAGTTTTGATACTGAAATTGTGAAACAATTAAGAAAATTTCAGCAGTAAGACCGTAAAAAGCTTTCTTGGAAAAGTAAACGTGTACTGCTCAAAATCATATGAGAAAGACCGTGTGAACAGTGCCAGGGGGGTATCTTTATACAGCGTCACTTCGAGGCTTCAAAGGCTCCTAAAGTACGCAAGTTTTAGAGAAATGACTCAGTTCAATGTTTGATTTATTCCCATCAGTGAAATGCTCTTACAATTTGTAATCTTGTTCAAAGAGATAAACTGCAGTTACCTTCACATAAGTAATACACTGCTTCTTGAATAGCTCAAAATCTCTGAAATGGAAATTAATGCAAGGATTAGCTATGATATTTATTAGGTTATATCCAGAGTTAAAGGGGATTTAAAAAGATGAATGAAGGATCTGCAAACTCTTATTGAGGAAAAAGAAAAGCTCCTGTGTCATTACACTAAAGTTCTTATGGCAACGTAATGCAACCTTACAAAGAAACAAGGAAGGAAACACTTGTTGTCCGGAGAAAGGTAAATCAATTTGCGGAGAAATCAATTCAACCTTGTAATGTGCCATACTTTTTCTACCCGTCTCTAGTACAGGTTTCTTGCTCTGGTGATTAGATATAATTGAAGGCCTTTCAAAGGAGTTTTTTAAAAACTAAAAATTAATTTTAGGTGCATTATTGCGTGTTTTCTTGATAAAAAGCAAATCAATTACGAAATAAATCTGCCGCTCAAAATCCTCTCCCCAAGAATTGATTAGAAATAAGGAGTTTCCCTAAAATTCACAAGCTTAAGAAGTTTTTAAGAGCCCTTACAACTCAAGTTAAATCTATGGAATTTTTAAGGAGTTCAAGGATTAGCTCGAGCCATAATGATAAACACTACATGAGAATTTTAAAACTTGCATATACACCCTATGTACTATAAGTTTCCTCTAAAATCTAACAAACGTTATAAATGTTCAGGGCGTTTGTAGAGACATTCCCCGCAAAATATTGGATGACAGAAGCGCAAGTAGGTCAGATTTCTACACGTCCAGCCATGTTTCAACAAATGCTTCAGTAAACTCAAAAAAATTCCCTCTAAAGGAACGTTGCTTCCAAAACAATGTGGTATTGAACATCCCTGGCAATACTACCCTGGCTCCAAACGCCAAGGCGAATGACCAGTTTGGTAATACTGAGACTGAAAAGCTACAGATGGTTTTTCGATAACTTAAAAGCGAGCTGAGTAATAACTTCGTCAAGAGGGTCTCTGTCAGTGGTGTAACCAGTGGTTTAGAAGGGGAGGCGCGGAGGGCACCCCAAACTCTGTAGATTTTTTGGAAATAAGAGCATAGAAGAACCACTAATCTGTTGCAGTAGACTAGTTCAGATTTAAAAAGCTCTTGAAAAGTTGCAAGTTCACAAGATATAGGGTACTAAAAATACGGTTTTTACTGAGCGACATCACATTCTTATATGACTACGTGGATTAATTTCAAATTTTCTTATAGAGAAATCTACACCACTGGGTGTAAGACAAATGCTCGTGGCCTTCAGGGATTTAGTAAGACCGGGCCCTTTCTTAATTTTCCCTCTAAATGATACAAAAAATGATGTGCCCCTTCAAGAGCTTGGGGGCACTAAGGAGTTGACCAAACCCCAACCTATATTGGCCGAGCCCGTAGTCTCTGGCTATCAAAGAACGAGTCAACAGAGCAGCTTTAACTCTAAAACGTCACTTGTAGACAGTGAAATAAATCCTGCTCATACAATACATCTTTTTGCATAAATGTAGCTTTGCAATACCTGGGCTTTCATTTGTAGGGGAAGTCCATAATGCAAGAAAAAGGTTAGGCTGAGCACAAAGCGTTATGTGACGACGTTGTAAGGGGAATTGCCATGAAAATAACATTTACAAGATATGATAACATGATATAAGACTGTGAAAGGGTATGACACGGATATTTTTAGAGGCTAGTCTAGGAACGATAGCAATTAGAACAGCACCATTATATCTGCTTTTGATATTTTTATTTCCAAATTCTCTATGAACGGAAATCTCTTCAGCTAACAAAGGCAAAATACAAATTATGAAAATAAAGATCCGCATTACAATAATCCATGTAAAGTTAAAGCCAATATGTCTACAGAAACCTATCTAACAGCAGCTTCTCTTCCAGGGAGTCGTCTTTCCAATTATGTTTCAGCTGGTATAAAATGACTTCCATTTACCTCCTCTAGATACAATTCATAAGTAGGCAGGCGTACTTGAAGCATGTTTGGGGCTCCTTTACGATTTGGAGAGCTTTAACTTAGTCTAATCAAGAGGCTTGAGAGTGAAATAAATTCCTTATCTCTTAACTCAAAATAATGTTAGATAACAGAGAAGAGGCCGCAAGATCAAGGAGAAAACGCTTCTATTCTAGCTTTGTGGTAGGTCATGAAAATCTGAGCAAAGAACCGACCACATAAACGGTGTTGCGATCAATCGGAAATTGCACGCGTGCATAACTATTAATAAGCACTTAATAAAACGCGGATGTTAGAGAGTGTCCAGACATTAAACTGACATTTTGACATGGATATAATATATAAACTATGATATGTTGACTGCCACTTTAAGTGCAAGGTCTTGTACAAAAGAGATAAGGTCAAATTAGCTATGTTGGCTATCTATAGCTGTCTTTTGAACAGGTTCTCTTGAGCTAGTAACCTAATCTCGTTCCACTTTGTGAGCAGGCGGTGACAGTCACAATAACAACGTAATTATCGTTATCAAGTTTACCTACGATACAGAATTTGCAACAAGGGAACGATTTCATACAAGATGAGAGATTTATGCAACAAACCTTTCGTTTTCTACTTCAAATAGATTGGCAACTACACCATCGTATCTTTCCCGTGCACTTGCACCATGAGCGAAAAGAATTGGCCTAGCCATGTCACATCTCTTAGTATTGAATCAACCATGAATACATATCTTCCATAGGCTAGCCCTACGTTTTCTTCTTCTCCTTACAACGCAATTCCCTGTTCTGGGACTGAAATGTGAGCAGCTAGCAAAGCACAGAGCCTACTGTACATTTTGGAACTTAAAAGCAGAGATCACATTTCAATGCCACGAACGACTTCATGCGGCTCCCAGCCTCTTTGAAAAATAACCCATAAACTCTCTACAGTATTTGCAGGGTCATAAATTCTGGTCTCTAACAATGATGTGGAAAGGGACTCAGAACTCAGGGGGTTACCCAGTCGCGTGGCTGGGAGGTGGGTTGTGGTCACCCTAATAAAATATATAACACATCTCTCTAGGGGTGCACTATAAAATAATGTTTGGAGGATTGATGGATACACTGGAATGACAGGGGGAGAGATCGTGTGGGCTGGCCTTTGTATTTCACCTTTGACCTCACTCAGGGACGAAACTTATGGGGGTAAGTCACCTCCAGTCTTGAAAATTTGCCATTTGGCAGGGCAAAAAATAAGTACAATGCATGCTTGCAAGGAAACTTACTGGGGCCCAAAAAGGTCATAGAAAATACTGTTGCCAACTCGCTGATTATAGATCTCATTTTCACAGATCAAAGCGTCTCTGACACCCCCAAAAACATATTGACGTTACGCCCCTGATTACAACTTTGAGGATTACGTGCTATGTTGCTCTTCGGTGCCCTGAATAGACGGGGTGGCCAGAAAAAGCAAGGGTTGGAACAAATTAAAAAGAGGGTGTTCGGAGTAAAGGGGGACTGCAATAACTGTTTTGATTTCTCAGATACTACTATTATGGAGCTTTCTATGTTCACAAATCAGGCATCAGTGGCTTTGAAAAAACAAGAAGCATGAAAAAAATTGTGACAGACAGGGAAATTTATTCGGCATATTCATTTCGAGAATATTTTACGCAAAGAAATTCATAAGTAAGGGTCCTAATGAAAGAAGGAGGGACTGGAAAAAGTTGAGAAGCTAGTCAGCGTGGGTCCGTTTAATAGGTACTTAGGAGTGACAGTAGAAAATTAGGCCGATGCAAAAGCAGCCCTCCGAAGTCGGAAGCAAGTCTAAAGAGCCGGGAGAGGCAACGACTGGAAAAATTTTTGGTCGTAACACAAACAAAAACACATGTCATCAGTAATCACGAGGGCGGTCAAGAAGTCTAACAGTCAATTTTGGTCAAAATAAAATAAAAAATCTAAATTTTTGGAATAAAGTCAACGCTTGAAATATGGGCAAAAAAACTCAAAAAGCAGAGTGCAATGTATACTTTATAGGTGGAGAAATATTCTCCTTTAAATATGCCATTTTTAGAGCTATCACAGGATTCAGAAGCTTACCTTTGAGAAAGTCTGCAATTCCAAACCTATATTTCTGGAGTGTTACAAAAGACACAGGAATAGGTGAGTTTTTCGCTTCTCAACAAAATCGTTCAAAAAGATGCGTTAGGAAAACATTTATGTGTGTTTATGCTGTATTTATCTGCGTTGAAATCAGAAAGGGTTTGAATAGGGGGTATGTAGCAGTCAAAATTAGGTCAGGAAATAAAAATTTTAAGTCAAAAATTTTGAAAAACAAAGTCAAAATCTGACTGCCCTAGTAATCACAGATTTGGCCACGCCAATTATTGCCTTCTTTACCTTGCCAGCTTGTCACACAAGCTTTGAATTTTTTGGGTGCAATTTTTAACGTAATTGTGCTGATCACGTTATAGGAATTCTATGTCTCTAACCGTCCTGTTTTAGAATGATCCACAGGAATGTATTTATTGATGGGCCAACTGGACCAGGGCCCCTAGAATTCTTACCTTTGTTAAATGGGCTTCGCGCAAAATGGATAAGTGCCTATGAATTGCTAGCAAAATGCATAGTGCTAGTCATTTAGCATAAAATGCTTTTCGGTGTATTTTAAGGAGTCTCAATCGGTTTCGCACCAGGGCTCCGAAAGATTTCAATATGACCC
The DNA here is from genome assembly GCA_018155075.1 of Cassiopea andromeda. Taxonomy (NCBI): domain Eukaryota; kingdom Metazoa; phylum Cnidaria; class Scyphozoa; order Rhizostomeae; family Cassiopeidae; genus Cassiopea; species Cassiopea andromeda. The sequence continues at coordinate 297,246 of WIPJ01002206.1, read as the reverse complement.
TGAAAATCTGGAACCTTAGCCCAAACATTGTGCTACTTCACTATTTCTTGCAAGTAATGTATATTTGAGAAGAAAAGTGGTGTAATCGAGACTGGGAAAAGCCCCAGGAGTATTGTCTATCTGTACGTCTTTCTTCGTATGAGCAATCGCTCAATGTTTTGGAAAGTTCTACACTATGGTGGCGCCAGAGAAAAAATGCTGGGGGGAGGCTAGTGGTGCCAGAGTGCCGACAGTGAGCGGCGTCAATGAGTTTTAACAGACAAAACCTATTGTATTGGGCTGAAAAGACTAAGAAAGAAAAGGTCAGGGATATTATGGAAGTGCCGACAGTGCATAGAAAATTAAGTGCCGACAGGGGGGCTCGGTAGAATTGTGAGGGCTACAACCCCCAAACCCCAGGTGGCAACAACCCTGGTTCTACAGCCTGTTGTTAAGCATCGTAGCTCCACGTCCATTCTAGTGGCAACTTTTCATTGTCACTCCCTCCCTCCCTCCCCCCAGGTCTTACCATTCTGAAAGCTCCGCATAAACATGTTTATCCCTATGTGAATGTAACAGCAAATATGAATGAACTCATAGGATGGAAAACAACCATTGTTGAAAGCATAGCAATACTAGTTGAAATGATAGGATAACTAGGCCGTTGAAATGATCTTTATCTTATTATTTTCAGAAAAGGTTATTGTTTGGGAAACAATCTTTATCGGAAGTGTGAACAAAAAGATTAATCACAACTTCAATACTAGTTGACTCATGACAAAAGTAAACAATGAGGTAAACAATAGTACTAGATCATGGATTCTCAATATTGGATGGTGCCTTTGGGACATTTTGTTGGTAGATTATTCTTGACGTTGCTCATACTTCCTTAATAGCCCTTAAAGTTATAAAAATTGACCGATTCAACACCATGCAAATCGGAAACCATTTGGAAAAAATTGAACTGATTGCTTAATTTCATTAATATGTTTTCTTAAGTTGCCTGTGCCCATGACAGAAATGAGTTGAAAGCGCTCAAATTCACGGTTTACAGCCCTGGTGCACTGACCATTCCCTGAAGTTGCTTGCACAACGTAGGTCCCTAACACGCGTCCAAGGGTTAGCGGCTGGAGTTTCCATAGTTTCGGGCTATCAACAGACCGTACCTTCACTGTACGTCTGATACACAGACAACAATAACTGCGTTGTTCATTATGGGAAACCAGAGGCACTGCATTAAACAAACAAGCATGTGATATTTGTTGTCGTTATGCTGACTTGCTTCGTGAGAGCAAGCATGATGCAATCGGAGGCGTACGGAAAATTTCAGAAGCAACATTGTGCAGCAAATTAACTTGGCAATAAAAGCTAGAAAAATGGGGCTCTTGCCAAGAAACAAGGAACTTTCCCACTATTCAGAAGTCTTGGGGCTCACGCTTCTACCTAGAGAGCATTAGTTATAAAAAATATTTTCGAATATTAACTCCTACGCGGATGGAATCTGGAAATCAATTCTTTTTATCCCAGCGAGAAGATAATCCCAATCATTTGCAAACCGCATGAAGTTCTTTTTCTATACCCCAATAAAAGTATAGCTACATGAATTACGTAATGCTTCCTCAACTCAGAAAACAGGACGCTGTGGAAGAGCAGCAAAGTGCAGTAGTTCCTGGTTTACATAACCTCATCACTATTTTTGGCAAAGGACAAAATGTAAGATAGATATCTTCCACAAATATCACACATAGAGTATAGTAAATCAGCAGCTATTTCACTATTTTTTTATCAGAACTTTTACTCGTATAATTACAATTTTTGGTACAAAATTACTCAAAATTACTGACAGCAGTACAGTAATAATGTATGAGAGCACTCTATTTTGTTATATAATAGTGCCTAATATTTTTCCTGACTTCTCTAGACTTTTTGGTTGCTAATTAAGGTAATTTTGCTGACTACCTATAAGAAATACATAATATTTTTCCAAAATGGTGTAACTCACCCATGCAGTGTGTAAAGTTTTCTATTGGGCATTAAAGAACTCACTTGCATGGATAGTAAGAATTCCTAACTTTCGCCTAATTTTCTTCAAGTTTCAATAAAATTTCCTGACTTCTCCTACCGGATATTTCTTGACCGTATAAACCCTGCATAATGTTGAATTTAGATTAAACTTTGCAGTATCGATTTGTTAGGCTCAGCAAAAAACTTTGTATTCTTGCAAAAAAGAGTGCACCCCCATTCTAATGACAATCTGATTATCTACTGATTATTTATGAAAAAACAGTGGGTTGTTTCACCCCCACATTTTTGGTAAATACGCCCCAGATAATTAACTAGAAATGCAAATATTATTCAAAAGTGAGAATTGAGCTAATCATACTTTTCATGAAGTTTGGCAGCGGTGAGGGTTTTTCAACAGTTATCTTGCGCTTTACATTTATAGACAATTAAGAATTACAAATTATATATTTATATGTGTGTGTGTTTCTTCCAAAATTTCTCAACAAAGTAAAATTAGATATGATGCGTAAAAAGATAACTATTTGTTTAATGCTGTAAAACATGTTTCTGATTCATCATCCATCAAGCAATAACTGATGATGGATGATGAATCTGAAACATGTTTTACAACATTAAACAAATATTTATCTTTTCACGCATTATATC
>WIPJ01002206.1:263815-292764 GCA_018155075.1 Cassiopea andromeda | reverse complement strand
ATAATACAAAAACTAGTATACTGAAAAGACAAAATATTTTTGACAATACAAAAGCTTGCGCGCAACTAGGAGGGTCTTGGGGGTCTGGACCCCTGCCCTTTTCAGCAAAGGAACGAAAGTCCCCTTGTTGCAGTGTCCTCTCTATATCAAAAAGGGCGTTTTCCATAGATTGACAAGGAGTGGTTTCAAAAATGATAATGAATATGTTTTATATAATATATGATATTGAAGAGTATTCGATTGAATGAAAATTCAAAATCCTGAAAAATAATAGTCACAAGGTTTCATATCAAAATTATTTAATGACATAAAATTAGTAATGAACGAACAATTTTCTATGCATAATTCCTTAAAATACAAAAACTATTATTCTTTTATGATTTACCAGTGGGATTGATAGATCTAATCAAATTGGTAATATGCCATTCTAATAAATTAAAGTCGAAATGCATAGAAGTTGTTATTTTCTAATTGTACAACATTACTTTAATTATTCTAATTATACTAAATCATTCTAATTATGCTAATCATGCAACATTCTCTAATGTAGTAGAGAATAGGGCCGCCGCGAAGGAATTTGAGTAGTGGGGTACAAGAGAAGAGTGACATTTGCGGTAAAGTGGTGTAGCCAAAGGGGACACGTAGCAACATTTGAGGCCAGCTTCCAAGCACGACCCTACTATCTATAGCGACCCTATCATCTATAGCGACGGTGTTGCTAAGCAACAAAATTATATACAGGTGTAAATCATATCTTGTTAAGCAAGTTCTGACTGTGACTAGAGGTGCAACTACTAAGGGGTGTTAGATGTGATACTCCACAAAATTCGACAATCTTTACGAATTCTTTGAGCAAAATTCAAGAGCTCTACTTGATATCTGGATATTTCAGGATTTCCCACTTTGTGGGTAAACTAAGTACATAAAATGGGTGTGGCTTAGTTACAGCCACGCCTATGTTTTCAAAGATGCAGATATGATAATATAGTTAAATCATCGTATAACATAACCAAGAACTAGAAAGATCTCAATAGTAGCAGTGTAAAATTCATCACAGCAAAACAGTGTAACCCCGTTGCTGAAGCCACTAATGGGTTGCCAAACATTCTTTGTAGAAGTGTTACATTTTGAAGCTAAAGGGGGAGAAGTTGATAACGGATTCTTAAGCACCTGTTTTCTACAATAGACATCCAGAAACATAGAGACTATTCCAGAGACATGTTAAGTCACCATTTCACAAAAAACGAAGCGGAATACTACTGGCACGAGCAAACACAAGACAAGGAACAGGCATGATATGTCATTTTCAAGCAAAAAAGGGCGCAAAGCAAATTTAAGGATTGTTGAAAAGGCTGTAAACCAAAGAAATAATAATTTTATGAATTTATTTTTATTGCAAAGTTGGTATAAGAGAAATCTATAAAATAGCTATACTTGTATGAATATAAGTTATCTGGAATAGCAAACTATAGCCAACTGTTAGAGGAGAAGAGAAAAATTTTTAAATTCTCAAAAGCATACTGGCTACTTGCAAATATTTCTCTGTAAGTCAATCGCCAAACAGATGAGAGTCTGAAAGTGAAAAGAGCAAGGAACAAGCGGGGAGAAGAAGATCGAGCATTTTGTAAAACGAATAAGATGATTTTGAGTTTAGTACAATTTTGCCAATAAATGCAAAGGGCCGCATTATCGGGGTAAAACTACATAGATTGTTGCTGTTCAGGATCGTAAAATGTGGGAGTTGGACGTATTAAACGGAGGCCGTACTAGCAGGGATTGTGTACAAGACCATAAATGGCCATTTTTCCGGGCCAAGCAAAAGTGGCCGTAATAATGAAGTGGCCTCAAAGCAGGGTTCCACTGTAAAAACTTTGAAAGCAAGTCAAAGCACTTGGAATAGTAAGGTCAATACAAAAATCTTGTGGGACTGAGCCCCCTAAAATGAACAGCGATTCTAACAAGAGTCTCCCAATAAATCGCCCATTCCAGGGGGTCACTTGAACCTACTGTTGTCCGATACTTTCAGGGGCTTTTCTATGATAATATATGATAATATATGACATCGAAGCTAAAGTCACATTCTCAGTTGCATTAGTTTGTAGATTGGTATCTCTGGGTCTCACCAAATAATTCTACTTACACTTTATTCAATACTTCTAGGTGAGTTTGGGAAATTGCGGATAGACCCCCTTAATAAAATGCTCAAATGACCCCACTGGGCAACTACACTCTTCTTTTTAATAAGAACCAGTAAAATTGAGGTGTAGGCTAGCTGTTCTTAATTTTTCCTCAATTTTGAGGCTGAATTATTCTTAATTTGTTCTTAAATTAGTAGGGTGTAGGCAATTTAGAAATACATGGAAAGATAATAAACGAGACAACATTAGGTGTTGTTACTGGTTGAGAGCCCATTAGCCAAATCTTTTGAGATGGTCTCTCTTGCATATCAATGTTTTTTAATGAAAAGGTTTATAAACAATTATAAATAGCCAATGTTAGTACAGTATCTGATTTCCCAATGGGCAACTCAGCTTTGTTCTTAATTTGTTCTTAACCTTCCATCAAAATTCAGGCTCGTGTTCATATAAAATAGTTCTTAATTAAAAGAAAGAGCATAGGTTGGAAGTAACATCTAACGCAATTATCCTCAGCTAACCTCTTGAGTGAATTCAATCTGCAATACTCCACTCAGTCACTTTCATAAAAATCACGACTATCTACATAATCACCGATTGAACCACCTGCTGTATCAGGATCTTGTCTCGACCAGTCTTCTTCATTTCTACGTAGAACGTCATCACTAACATATGTATATCGGGCTGCTATTGCGCAGAAAACCAGGAAATTGACACCCATCAAAACAGTCAAGATGTAGAAGAAAAAGTCGAGTTTGCCTTTGTTTATGTCTTTACCATTATACCAGTCTACTTTCTCCAATTTATTGCTAACAGCGTTAACAATTTGGATTAGGGCACTTCCAAGAAACGACCCTAAGCCACTGGTCATTAGAAAAAGGCCCATGACAACTCCTTGTAGAACTTTTGGTGATTGTGCATACGAAAACTCTAATCCTGTTAAGATAAAAAAATTATACCTCAATCAATAACACCGGGCTGAGCATCATCACAGCTCAAATTCAGAGTCCAGAAAAAGTCAAACCTTCCTCAGGCAACCACTTCTTTACGTATAGCCTTCCTCATTATACAGCATCAACATGACGCTTCTTTCGTTGTTGTTACTCCATTTTCCTCATGCCAAATTACTTCATATGCATGCACTAGAATTTTCCTCATTTAAGAATTTTTCATAAAATTACTGGGTCTTCCTCAAAACTGGCATAAAATTAAGAAGCCTTCCTCCGGCTCGCAGCCGTGGAGCCGTGGCTTTTTCTGGTGTGAGAATGACAAAATAGTTCTAAATCTCCAGAGGCAGTGGTCGTATTTCAAGAAAAATCAGAAGCACCGGTGCTAAATTTGCCGAATATTTTACAAGTAGAGGCAGAGTTGTTATCTCTACTTATAAAATATTCGTTTGTAGATAGTTCTAATGTAGTACAAATTTAAGAAACCTTCTTCCGGCTCACAGCCGTGGAGCCGTGACTTTTCTGGGCTCTGAAAAATCACAGACCATACCACTTGGGGGGGGCACATGTGTGAAAAAGCAAAGCAAAATCAATGAAGGTGTATATACTCGATTGTTCTACTATTGTGAGCTTTTTGATAAACTATAATACAATAACACCTTTTGGTTACTGAAGGTGTTACTTTGCATAGGAAAGAAAACAAACTAAAAGAAAAAATATCAAGCAGAGAGAGCTCTTCTTGACAAATGTGCTGTACTATTGAAGACTATTTGCTGCACTTCTTGAAGTGATGGCGACCCAGAATTTTCTCAACAAATGTATTTGTACTTTTGTTATAGGGAACGATTGCGTCAACAACCACTGGAGCTACTATCATTGTTATTATCTAATATAATATAATATATAATATATATTATATATAATATATAATATATATTATATATTATATAATATAATATAATATTTATCTAATATACGGGTGTATAATTGTAAATATATAATGTTGATTGAAAAATGTGATATTTCAAACAAGCAATTATTACGATAAATAGGTATCTTTTCACAAAATAGCATAGGATACTGCCCCCAACAGATTAACAACCGAATAGACACTAAAAACTACATAACTATCCTCAATAAACTGTACCTCCCAGTCAACCCCAAGAAACGCGTCCAAGTTAAACACTATACCCAACAAAGTAATTCCAAAGCAAACGCTTCCCATGTAACTTATCACATCTCTTTGGCATGGACGTAGGAGGACGTCAACTTAAGGGGGCTGTAAATTTTCTGCCCGAAATATCAAATAGAGCTGGACAGCAGGCAGAAAAGTTGCCCGAATTTCCTATTGTTCTTTCAGGAAATTTTCCTGAGTGAAAAGGACTTCTGGTCAGCTTGGGGGCTGCAGCCCCCTGCCCCCTACTACGCTTATGCTCTTTGGTTGCGACCTGCTGAAGCAATTGCCAATGTAAAAGCTAAGCTTGAACATTATTTTAGAGAAATTTTCCTACAGAGCCTCTCAAATCTTTCTTTAAATCAAATTCTTCAAATCTCTCAAAGCTTTACCTTTTAATACTAGATAAATTATTGTTGGTGTTTAGCAGGGGTGATTTATAGGGGGCCCAGGGGGCGTGGTTGTGCCTAGAGCCCCCCTTGTTAAAATCTTTAGAAATCACCACTGGTTCTTAGCTCTCTATCTAAGCTTGGCAAGATTTTAAACAGCTTATTGGGTACGATCTTAAATTGATCGAGATAGAAGGTTCAAGGTTAGTCACCTGAGATGACGGTGAATACTTCACTTGTCCCAATCAACAGAAATTGAGGCACTTGGTAAAATATTGTCACATTTGACGTCTTATATTCCTTTCCAGAGATCTTTGTTATGACGCCATAATAATTGTCACGACGATGAACCTAGAAGAAGCACAATCAGTTTACAAAATACCTTGAACAATTAAAGCGGTTCAAAAGGGAAAGCGTCTTTCTTATGGTATAAGATCAATCGACATGGTTAGATTTCTATCCACAAGCTATATACTCTTTGGCACCGAATAGTGGGGGACACCGGCTACAGAGTTTTGAAAATTTAACGCCATCCATTTATTATACACCCCCCAACTAAGCAATTGTGAAAAAATCAAACTTTCCACTTTACTAACCTAAAAATTTCAAAATTTTAGCAAGGATATGTAAGTAAAACACACTAACTTTGAGAACGCAAATCAATATTAACAACTAAGGAAATCAATAAAAACTATTTAACTTATACTTATACAATGATAACAGCTCATTGCAATAATTTTGAAATGTTTAGGATTCCATATTGTCTACGGAGCATTGACCCCCCAATTTATGCATTTTTAGACTATTAAGACACCCCCAATTTATGCATTTTTAGCAAAATACTAACCCCTCTCCTTATTATACCTCCCTTCTATTCGGTGTCAAAGAACAATGACTTCTATGTGTAGCCCCACATCCATACATAGCGGGATTGAGTATATGATCATCGCAACCTTACTCGGGGTTCATAACCAAAACGTCAATTAAAGTTCCTTGACTATTCCCTAAGGTCTCCCTGACCGATAGTCAAAAACACCCACTTTTTCCCTAACTCCAAATTCACATATTTACAAAAACAGGTACGGAAAATGTAGCCTAATCATATGGCCTAATTGATAGGTAATGTACATATACCAGTTATAGTACCACACCCATTTTTTTTAAAAGAAAACCGTTTTTTGCCTGAGCCTCAATTTTCTTAACTTTTCCGAAAATTGAGCCTGAGATTTTCATAAATTTTTCTTAACGTTTGCTGAAATAAACTAGCAAAAATGGCTTACAATTTCGTTATTAATATTGTATACTTGATTTGAATTCCACCTTTAACATTTTGAATGCAATAATGACGAAATATCGCTTTTTGGCCAATAAGAGCACTTAATTTTGGAAATTGAGTTTCGTGATTTTCTTACGATTTTGACCATTTGAGCCTCATTTTCTTATAAACTTTTTCTTATAAAAAAAAACGTGTATGTAAAGTAATAATGTTAACATTTACCAATTACAAATGGAACAGCTACTTTGCAAACAACCATGCAAAAAGATAATAAAAATAATATGTGAACTAAATAATTTCTTTTCCCTGACTTTTCCTTGTTTTGAATAAAAGTTATAGAAAATTCCCTGATTTCTCGTCAAAATGGACTACTTTCCAGGTTTTCCAGGCTCAGTATGAACCCTGCTATTAATGTAGAACCTGCAATGAGCATATACTTCAGTATTGAGTTAAACAATAATCCGAAAAAGCAGGTATTTCACCTTACACACAACATCTACAATACTCGCCAAAAGTCCTGGGACACTTCGCATATTTTTAATCTGGATGAAACACTCGTTCCCCCCTTCCCTCTATACAATGTTGGTTTTTGGGAGAAGTACATGCGGTAACGGAAAAATTTTTCGTGCACAATAACGCCAGATGTCTTAGGAACACACCAACATTGTTTTAGGGGGAAGAGGGGTGATTAGAAGACTATAGGGTGATTGAAATGCTGAGAAGGCTATAGTTTGTCATAATTACTTTAAAGTGTCTGAGAGACTGTTGGCAAGTATTGTAGATCTTTCACAATACGAAGAAGCTTCCAGAGAAGACCACTGGAATCGATCCTCTAGGATCGTATTATATGCGCAAATGAGAGGGAAGTAAATCAAGCAAATAGAATCTCTATGCATCGATAACTTAGTTATTCAGGCTTTATGAGTTAGCGCATGCGATCGCACGTGCATGCGCCCACGCATGAGCAAATCAAATTACGCGTGCAATTGATCCGACTCGCTAATATGTGCTCTTAAACATTTTCTGATAACTTCAAACTCAGATTTCGTCATTTTGAAAGGTAATGATCTTCACCCTATCTTCATACTTCCACCCTACCATGTTGACCCCAACGATCACTTACTTCCGACTTTCAGGAGCAGCGTTTGGAGGAGCTTATTCATCGTGAAACATCGGTTATGGCATATAAATGTTTGAACAAGCTAGCTCCCGACTACCTTAGCAGTTGTATTTCCAAACTTTCTGATCGTCACACAAGTAAACTTTGGAATTCTGCGACTGATTTACTAATACACCGTATGAAAACGACTTATGGGCAAAAATCCTTTGCTTTTCGTGGAATAAATAAGTGGAACAATCTTGATTAAAGAACAAAACTAGCGCCTTCTATTCATTGCTTCAAGTCATCTTTGAAAGATTCCAAGATTATCTGCATGGGTTAGCTTGTCTTCTTGTAGTTTGTTTTTTTGATTGCACTGTAATTTTTTATACATATGTAGATCATATTATTTTAGATATCTTATGCTGTAATTAGGTTTTCTTCTTTTCACAGGGCCAATTGCAAATCAGGCTACTGAATTGTAACCCGGTATAAACAAGCCTTTCTCAATGAAAAATGATGATGAAGAATTGTTTTTACGTGTATCGTTTCAACTACTGTAGTTTTCTTGTTTGAACGAATTTATTTGGCTAACTTTATCTTTGAGTGTTATCACCGGAGTGATGGCCCAGTGGTAGAGCGTTTGCCTCACAACCGGTAGGTCGGGGTTCGAGACCCGGCCGAGTCATAGCAAAGACTTTTAAAATGGTACTCACTGCCTTTTCGTCTGGCGCTCGACATATGAGAATGGAGTGGGAAAGTTAAACTCGCGGAGCTACCAGTGGACCAGTCCCCCGCTGTAGCTTTCACTGCATTCGCAGACGCGTGGCCTAAGGCCGTAGAAACAGAGATAGGCGCCGCCCTATGCGCCAATGGGAGCGCGAAAGGACTTTTGACTTTTGAATGTTATCTTTGTTGCATCTTAAAATTCTTTTCTTAGTTTCTTAATTTGGTCTGAGCCTGAGTATGTAAAGATATTCTTAGCAGAGCAATCACAAGCGCGAAATCACAAGCGCGTGCTAATTACCACTCGCGCAGTATGCTGCACATGACAAAGCCTGACAGTTACTTCCTAGATGACGTAATTCGCAACAAAGAGTATAGGGAGTGCTACAAAAGGGGAACATAGTTTTGAAGTGAATCAGTGATCTGCAAAATTAGCAAATAATCGAGAATTTCAAAAAATGGAAAAGTGACCTCAGTTTTTTATTTTAAGACAAAAACGACATATGCCAACAAATGAAATAGTAACAGCACATGAAAAAAGGAAAAGAACATATTTTGTGTAAAGAGCAAAAGGAACACAGCATCATGACAGTTTATGGATTCTATCATACGTAAACACAAAATATTCTTTAAACTGAAAGTTTATATGAAGAGCAAGACATAACTAAACACAACCCCCTGGAAGAACAGCTCCACGCTAAATAGGTTTTGTTTTTATTATCCAATTTCATAGCTACTTTTCGTTATAGATAACTTAGTTCGTAGATTGTTTTTTTCTGTAATTATGCTGAAGGATTTTGTGTATAAAATATATAAAATATGAAAAATATGAAAAATTCACGATAGTCAACTCAAAAGAGAAACCTTAAACTGCAGTACAAGCGCATCATTCATGATCTTCGATGTGTAAAATCCACAATGCGTAAAATCCACACGAACCTTTCTGTTTACATCAAGACTCAAAACCCAGTCTTGTGTAGACAAAAAGAGTTTGTTTTCGCATTGGGACTCTTCAAGTAAACATTGCAACCACTACGATTATATACACTATATTATTTTAATTATTTCTCTTAATAGCATAGATTAATTTTGCCATTACCAATTTTAAATCCCCTAAAATTATATTTATGAATGTCACAACTGTACCTCAACAAGTGCTGCAACAATTAGAGAAATGACTGCGAAGACCATACCAATCCCCATCTTTCTAAGTGATGTCAGCCTTATTTTCAATTTTTTGCACAAGGGGTAGAAGATGCGGTCCATGAATGGGATAAGGAGTAGAATAATTATGATATCAAACAGGCTCAATGAGGCTGGGGGGACTTTGAAATGCTTAGTTATGTGCAGGTCCATCCCAAGGCCTTGTAGCAAGAATGAAGTCTGCATCTGCAAAAGAACATCAGAAATACCATAAAATCTCAAATACAAGCCCCCCTAATAAAAGTTTCCCAAATATAGGCCCCCTATAAACTAACCCAAATATCCCTTCGGACACAAGTCCCCTTGAATATAAGCCCAGGGCCTACATTTGGGATCCTGTGTGTATAATTAGCATAATGAATGAACATGGACAGAGCATATGTATTCGGCATACCCCACGAAAAAGTGCCTACGAACCCCTTTAAGCCCAGGGGCTTTATTCCGGATTTTACAGTATGAAAGTAGGATACTTGAAGGTTATGGTTTTGAAATGTACGAAAAAACAAACAACCATAAAAGACGATTGAACTCACTGAATGCAACATAAACTGGTGACTATCTGCCGCTTTATAGAATGTGATTCAATACACAATACATCGCGGCTAAGACGATTTTAAAATAATTGGTTTTACTATGTAGTACAACCTTCGGTCCTAAACACTTTATTCCTCAAAATAAACCAGCTATTGCCGGTGCTTATAATAGCTAAGTACCAACCTGGAAATAAATTGTCCAATATATAATCAAAGTTGCCATGACTGGTAAGATCCTTATTAATGCCGATACAGTATCAACTTGTCCGTCTAAATAAGGGCCTCCATACCGTACCCTTGCATAGTCTAACAAGCCATCACATCTCATGTGCTCAGGTGCATTTTTAAGCATCCGTCTTCGCTTAATTGCTCTAAAAATTATCTTGAAAATGTCTGTGATGACGCTCCCGTTAGGCGGCTTGTATATGTACTTACTTCGACCTAAATAAAAGAAAATATGTCTAAACAGGCAAATTAAGGCTGCGTTTCCACGGGACTGGTTCCAAATGGAACCGTAACATTCTTGATACAGATAGGTCTCGCGTTTTCACGGGACTACTTGGAACAGCATAGCGCTCAAATCTTGATTGGTTAATACATTTGCTCACAACCAAATTCTCCTTACCGTCTCAACCAATAGAAGGCGGCGAATTCATCAACAAACGGCTTCCGAAGCTAAATTTAGGCCAATTTCACATTTGGAACGATTCCATTTGGAACTTCTAATCGGTTCCAAATGGATCTGCCTTCGAATTACTCTGGTGTCTCTAACAGACGGGCCCCCTGTCTATTAATGTCAGGAGGATTTTCCTTTCCCCCGTTGCGTATTAACACCCCCTTCTATTAAATTTTACAAATCGATCATAATCAGAACACGCAGAAAATTACATCACCTTTTAATAAAACAATTTACCAGCATGAACCACCTTCTCTTAGCACTCCTTTTCTATTGAAAAGTTTCCGACATGCATACCCCCTTCTATTAGCACCCTCTTTTTATAGAAAGCTAGCCGAAATTAACACCCCCTTCTATTCGCACCCCTTTTTATTAGAGACACTAGAGTATGTCCCAATTGAAACCGTAATCGTAGAAACGGGTGGAACAGTTCCAAATGGGTCAGGATAGGAAGTTAATGAAAAAAGAGGAAAAAAGTTTGAAGAAAAGTGATTGGGCAGTTAACTCCTGCGCAGTTTTCATGTATCAATTCCAAATGGAACCGGTTTCATGGAGATGCGAGGCCTATCCGTACACAATTGTTGTGCTTACAAATAGAAGCGTCCCGTGGAAACGATGCTTAAAGCTTCGAGGTTTTAGAAACCAAAATAATAACTGCAACTACATTGCAGGTCCTTTCCCACAAAAATCATACATCACATAAAAGTCCAGGGGCACTGGAGCAATATTAAGGCAAGGGGTCTTGAAAATCTTTTAATTCAGTGCAGGAGAACGACTAGAAACATATACATAAGGAGATGGGATGGTAGGGGGGCTGTGGCCCCCTTAGTTGGACAGATATCCCTTTCATCCGGGCAACTTCTCTGAAAGAGCAATAGAGGATTCATGCAGCTTTTCTGAATTTACTCCAGACCTCTCTGATACATGTTTTGTTTATAGGAAAAAAGCTTATAAGAAAATCAGGCTCAAATGGTCACAATCTTAAAGAACAATTTAAGAAAATCACGAGGCTCATTTTCCAAAATTTAGTGCTTTTATGGAGCAAAAATCGATATTTCGTTGTTATTGCATTCAGAATGTTGAAGATGGAATTCAAATTCAAGTATACAATATTAATATCGAAGGTGTAAACCATTTTAGCCAGTTTATTTCAGAAGTTAAGAACAATTCATGAAAATTTCAGGATCAATTTCGGGAAAAGTTAAGAAAACTGAGGCTCAGGCAAAATCATGGTTTTCATACAAAAAAACGTGTATTTTATTCGATTTTCCTCCGGATTTCTTTGATCTTTCGGGCAGAATGTGTACAGCCCATACCCCTAAATATGAAATCCTCCTACGCCCATGAACACATGTAGCAAACACATATACAGTATACTCTCGATAACTAAGACTTCCAAAAGGAATTTGAAACTAGCGGGAGTCTCACTTGTAGTCCCACGTAAGCGTAGGACCATGTAAGTTAGGGGTGTCAAACTCAAATTCATGTTGGGCTAAAACTCAGCAGTAAAATAAAGTCACGGGCCAGATTCAAAATATATGGAAAAGTTAATTACAACTGATATGTAGTGCTTAACCTTTTCATAGGAAACAAACTTTAATTTTTTTTAAACACAGAATCTCGAACAACCAAATCTTGATATCACAAGCAGATGAGAAAGTAAGTTTGAAGTAAAAGATAAATGCACATTTCATATGATCCCGCGGGCCAATTATGATTACATTTCGGGCCAAATTTGGCCCGCGGGCCTGAGTTTGACACATGAGATGTAAGTGGTCAAATTTCACCTCATAACTTCTTAGCTACATGCATTGGCGGTTTTCTTCTTCAATAAAAAATCAGGAGGGTTGGGTGTTAAATTTGCTGAGTACCGTGACTACTCCAATAAGCGCCGCGGCGCTTACTTTCTTCGTACTTCAAAATGCGGTATTTATTCGAGGACGGCGCTTATTTTCAAAGAAAGAAACAAAATAATTGTTAACAACACAATATCAAGGGTATCTTCAAGATCCACTGAACTTTGAACTGCAACAATTAAATCTATCAATGATTTTGGACCAAAATACGTGTACAAAATATTCACAAAAAAATTCACATTTCACTGAGCGAATTCTTCGAAACACTACCACTGACTTAAGGCTTCCTTTGAGAAAATCAACTGTGGGGCAGAAAAGCCTATCAACTGACTGCAAAGAGGCAAGAACATTACGTGTCTTTAAATCCTTTTGAGGTAGATTTAAATCTTTAGCTTTATTCTTTGATTGTAAAATAGGGGGGTGACTTTTATAGAACTATTTATTTATTTCTACTTTGTACTATAATTATCATAAGTATTTTATTGTATTATATTGTAATTTTATATTCTTTTCAAGGAGGTCCCCTCGAAAACCAGCTATGCTGCAGGGCAGCCCTTCTAAAAATATATAAAAATGAAAAAGAAATGAAAAAATGTAAAAAATAACACAATGTAAATGAGTGTATGTTCTTTCCGAAGCCTATGAAATAATAAAAGTAGATATTTATTGGCATATTTGTTCGTTTTGCATGCTTTCACGTCATGCTAAAAAAAATAACCAACACCATTGAAACAGTGATAGTTAGCCTTAGTCTGAGTTTTAATACAACGCTTATTCAAATAAATACAGTATTTTAGAAGTAATCGAATATTTATCGAGTATATGTTTTTAAATGCGTTTTTCATAAGAACAAAGATTACAAGAAAATTGAAGCTTAGGCAATTAAGTAGCTTTCTAATAAAAAGAGTGTATTTAGTCTTTGGTCTACTACTTTCGCCGAGAATTTGCCGACCCATTGGCAGCTGAGGGCACTTCGCCCCCCCCCCTCAATATCCACTATTGACTACATGTGCATTTTGACATGTCCATTTACAATTGCTCATATGGGCATCTGCCCGCCAAAAGTATTCTCACTGCCTTTTATATATTATGTTTTACGAAATCATTCAGTTTTACATTGGGAATCATATTTCAACAAATCAACTCTTAATGGAATGGTTGTGTAATATTTTGGCCTCAACCCCAGTTAAGCAGAGCAAAGTTGCTGATGGGACCTTAAAAATTTGTCCCACTGAGCGGGAGTCCCAGTTACCCAGGGTCCCAGCTAAGTAGACGAATGTATACCAAAATGCAAAGGGGATTTTCAAGGCGAGAGGAACAGCTGTCCTACATAGTGGGAGTTCCAGTTACCCAGAGTCCCAGCTAAGCAGAGGAATGTAGCTATACCAAGATGTATAGGAGTTTTCAAGGGGAAAGGAAATGTGTTCTCACTTAGCGGGAGCAATGGCGTGCGGAAGGGCTTTCGATTGGGGGGAGGGGGTAGCAGAAAAAATTTACCGACAGGCTTCTAAGTCTCCAAGAATACTTAGGTAGAGAAATGATGGCTACATATGCATAAAATTAAGAGGCTACGCATGCTCTAGATGCAAGAATGCAACATTTCAAGACCATGGGATTGATTTAAGAACAACTCAATTACGCAGTAGTTAACTATTGTAACACTGGCAAAATATAACTGGCTGTGATGTAAAGGTAGCTGCCCAAACGCTCCATACATTCGACTTTCTATCGTACACCGTCTCTACTCAAAGTCCCACCATGGTTGGGCCCGGAAGAAATTTTCAAATATAAGATCCCCAGACGCCTGGAAAATGCCATTTTGGCATCGTTTATTAAACGTTTATTACAAAAATAAGGGAGCTATTTAACTAGTCCTTGAAATAGCTTTAGAGTCTACATTAGGTTGAATTTCAATAACTCTAATACTTGAAAAACTGTACGCTAAGGCTGCTGATGAAAGAGCCATGCGGCTTCAAAATAAATGATTTAACTATCTGTCAGGCACGTTTACTTTGACTTACAGACGGTACATATTGCAGAAGACGTCGCTAAGATATAGCCTGAGAAAATCAAGATTCCACAACTCTGAAACTTAAGAATGAGTTATGCGTAGCTCAGGCTTGATTAATATCTAGACTATTTGGTACACAGTTTCTTCCCGATGGTAGGGGCCGAGGAAAATTTTCAAATCTAGCGTCCCAAAATGCCTGGAAAACGCTATTTTGAGATCATACATACCACGTCCAGTTTGGAAATGAGGAGCTTTTTAACAAATCTTTGAAACAGAACATATGTTAGGTACAATCTGAATGATAATTATAATAATTTAAAAACTGTACACAAAAGCTGTTGATGAAAGATCCATCCATGCAACTTCAAATTCATAGCAAGACAAGCGTAGGATTTGTGATATCACCGAAAAGGCCTGAGCCTACGGTGTGAGCCTGCACAGTCACCCCGATCTCTACGAAAAGATGAAACGAGCATTTCACTTCTGTCCCCCCTCCCAGCTAGCACATTCCTGATTCCTAGTATCTCCAAAGTAGAAATAGCTGTCTAGAACAGAATAGGTAGGGTTGCGCATAGTTGAATGATTCATAGCAAAACATATGCAACGTTTGCTAAACAAGTACTTTCGTGTTATGCGCAGGCACAGAATTGGCGTAGGTCTGATTACACTCTCTCCTTGTACTTAAAAGTCTTCCGTATCAGCAGCACATATTATACAATATGTACCGTCTTTAAGCATACTTATCACTGCAACCACGCCACCGCAGTTTTTACCGACAAGCCAAATGACTACCTACTAGTTAAATGTTATCGATTAGCCAAATGACTAACGACAAACCTAGTGATCTACTGACGGCGTCGGCAAAAAGTGGAATGGGCTGTGACACCCCCATACCCGTTACTTCGACACGCCCCTGAGTGGGAGTCCCTGTTCTCAAGAGTATATTGTACATAGCATATATGAAACCATGTGCCCCCTTGGGCTCCTACACCCATGGGAGCATTCATTTGAGAGGGACTCTTTGAGGAGATACAGTAGTCCAAAACATTACTAGTTTCCTGAGCACTATCGATAATGTAATAAATATATGGTGAAATCCCATTGGTTTAATGCCTTTCCCTATTTCATACTTTCTTTGTAAGGTAAAGTTAAGGGTTGACCAATTAATTCTGTAATAGTATAGCACCAACACTTTACCTGACATTAGGATGAATGCAGCAATGAGGATACCACCTGTCAAGATCAAATATCCCCAAAAGAAGCCATCTGTAATATTTGTTTGCACATAGACGATAAGAGTGAATGCCACAAAAGAGCCAACATTGATAAACCAATAAAACCAGTTGAAAAAAACAGTAATGGCTGCTGGGCCTAAACTTTTCACTTGCTCAGCACCAAAAGGTGCAACATTTGCTTTGATGCCACCAGTCCCAATGGAGATGAACAGCATTGATATAACAATGAACAACCATTTTCCAACTTCATTGAGTTCATACTGAGCACCAACGTGCTTACTGTAATCAAAGGCCACAACAGGTAGTAGAGCAGTGCCAACAAAGTAAATCAGAATGCTTCCAAACAAAGTGTTATATTTCCCAGCAACTGAATCAGCAAGCCAACCACCAAAAATAGGTACAAAATAGCTCACTCCTATAAGAAATGATCACATAATTTAGCTTAGTTTACTTCTTTCTTTTCAAATCCATAGATTTTTCATATTTGCGGCATTGTGAGTGACAGAAAACCTAAAAATCCCTTTCCTATCCCTATAAATGTATGTTATTTTCTAAAGCACTCAATGCCAACCAGTTCTTCAGAGCGTGCCAATTAATATCAGACAACAAGGTAGTTTGCAAATAGTAACCAAGCAGGTTACCAACAGATATCTGAAAAAAGTTACTATCATGACCCATCGGGACTTGGGAAATTTCCTGGTATATACATTACAACTTTCTATTTTTTGTCATTTTTTTCATTTTTTATCAACCAACACTAAATACAATTACAAGTACATTATACAGACAAAGTTACTAAACATAACTACACTACCCTACATTACATTAAACACACTACAAAATTTAACAATGGTTGACTAAGGAGGAGCTTTCTAAATACGTTAACTAATCAAGAAAGAGCCCCCCCCCCTATAAAATTGAAAGAAAAATAAATATAGTTGAAATCAAAAAACCAGACACAAAAACCAGATTACCCTCATAAAATTATACATAAGAGTCAATGACATAGGATTTCAATTTGGACCAAAAAAGTGATATGGAGCCAGCAGTGCATAATAATAGTGGCAACATATTCCACAATTTAGAGCCAAAGTACTTGATTATTTTGAGTCCACAGAGGGTTGTTCTCCTAAAAGAAATAAGCAGATCTCCTCTGGTGGCTTGACATGTCCCAAACCTATGAACAGATGTACTGGGGGTAAGATTTTTCTATTTGGGTTCTTGTTTTCTGCTTTTTATACATTTATACTGTCTTAAAACTG
Source organism: Cassiopea andromeda (assembly GCA_018155075.1). Classification (NCBI taxonomy): domain Eukaryota; kingdom Metazoa; phylum Cnidaria; class Scyphozoa; order Rhizostomeae; family Cassiopeidae; genus Cassiopea; species Cassiopea andromeda. Next base: position 276,242 of record WIPJ01002206.1, on the reverse strand, counting down.
TATTGTGGGTCCCTAGAAGGTATCATTTCCCAGGCCAATAAAATTCCCAGCACACCTGTTACTGGGTACTGAAAACTCATCACTAACATGCTTATAACTTTCCTCAAAACAAGCGTCTTTAATCAAGGCACTGAGAATCCAGGAGCTTGGAATCCATGAGCTAGAATATAACCACCCAATGCAACAAGTATGCACTTTGACCTTAACATAGATCAGGGTATCTGCCAAGTCAGGGAAGTTGTTTTCCCTGATAGTTCCCTGATGTTTCCATTATTTATACCCTGTTTTCCTGGATTCAATAGTGGTCCTGAGCAAATACAGCACAATTCCCTATCACAATACAAGGCTATTTAAGCAAACTTCTGCCTATTGGAACAAATTGTGCTCTATTTACATCATGGAAAATGAAAACCAACAAATTCATTGTGGGCATAATGTGCTTTCTTGCAAATTTCTTTTAGCATATTAGGAAATTGATTGATTGAAGAAACAAAGACAAACATTTCCCTCATATTTCCCTGATTGCCTATTGTTCCCTGCAACTTTCTAAGCACAATCCATTCTCTGGTTTTTCCTTGAATTCCCATGATTTTGGCAGATATGCTGTGCACTAGTGAGGCATGGTCAATTAAATCAAATCTGGAGAATCATATATCAAATTGTGATGCCATGAGAATTCAATTCTTAAAATAATTGTCTTTTGCCTGGAAATTATGAAAGAGCATTTTGAAATAGCTACTACTAGCATATTTTTGCTGTATCTGAAAAACTATGATTGCTAGTACTACAGCTATACATAGTTTGTATAATACATAGCTAATTAAACTACTTCAAACATGATTGAGAAGTAGGCAACTAAATGCTGACTTATTCCCTATCACACCATACCATGAGTCTAGTTCAAGAAGTCATGAACCTAGATAAGAATACAATAGTTCCCATGGCATGTTGCCAGCACATGCCTACATTGTGACATGCTTTCACTCTACATGGTCAAAATACAAAAATCCCTTAAATAGACTTTTATGATGACATCTCATTGATGTTCTATTGCAATCAAATCAAAATAAAACACATCAAAAGAATTACCTGTAAATACTAAGACAAAAGATGATGCCTTAGCTGAATCCAATGACATGGGTTCACTTTTCAGAAAAAGCAAAAGGTTTCCAGAGATCCCATAGTAAACTAGTCTTTCACACATTTCACAGAAAAGGATGCATAGGACAACTCGCAGTTTTGCTCCAAACTTTGGTTTCTCTTTTGCCATAGTTGCTTTATTATCAGTGGTATCCTCATATTCTGAGCTTGAAAAACTGTGAGTAAGTGATTTTTCACTGTTTGTCCTGCTTTTTTGGTCACTGAGAATATCACCATCATCATGAATGCTACTATTACGCTTCATGGTTGCTTTTCTTTTTGCTCTTTATTATGCTTGATTGCCTGCTACATTGAGAAGCTGGAAGAAATTCTGATAGCTGAAGAAAAAGTTATTGGATTCTAGAACCTTCTCATGAAAGTTCAACTATCACCAATCCTTAATAGCCTCTTTTACATGAAACAACTCAACAGCAGCAAATGTCTTTTAAACTTTCATGAAAATGCTAAGATGTCTGCTTAGTTTATTTGTAAGCACACACAGCTTTAATCCTACATTAGGGAAACTATGCAATGCTAAAGATAAGTTCTGCCATATCTGCCAGGGTGTATTCCATGTAAAACTCATGCTGGAGTTACACCAGTAGCTCCTCAGGTGTACGCCAAGGGTAAAGGCTGACATACACCTGAGGTGCAAAGATCAAAAGAGCCTTGCACTAAGACTTGCAGTTTATTACACCAGTACACCAAGTAGTAAAGGCCAATGGTTCTCAACTGGGGTCCATGGAATATTCCTGGGGGTCCACAGGAAAAAATTAGCAATTTGGGGGTCAATATTACTAGTTTGGTAGTCCATGAAGAAGCTTCACATCAAAATAGATTTTGTTGCTAACAAAAATCTTTTTTTGCAATTTACACAGTGCCAAAAAATATGAAGAATTTGTATAACTGAGTCTTTCTAATTTTTCTTTATATTCCTCTTGATCTATCTGCTCACAAGTTGCTTTTTTCAAATTAATCAGCACTCACTATCTAAATCCAGCACCTATCTCAAAGTGTTGAATTTTGCATTGAATTGCTTACCAGACTTAAAAAGTGTTCCATAGAGTTAAACTGTGTTATACATACTTTTTTGTAAAACAAGTTTATAAGAAAATGAAGTTCAAGAATCAAATAACTAAAAATATCTAAAGAAAATCACTATGCCTAAGTTTAAATATTCTGGTTTGTGTGTGCCATAAATCAGTATTGCCTCACTATTTGAAACCTTTTTGTGATAGGAGGGATCAAGTTTTTTATATTATCACTGCTAGTCAATTTAGTAAGTTTATACTTGTGAGAGTTAAGAAAATATCCTCATTTCTGGGATATTTTAAGAGAATTGAGGTTCAGGGGAAAAAGTGGCTTTCCTGTAGAATATAGCCATTAGCATGTTTGCATTAGCTTGGTACTCTTGAGTCCTGAATAAATGCCCCCTTTGATTGACGATTAGAGAAATTCCATCTACCCCACCTATTTCAAGCTCCCATTTATTGAGTTTTCAAAAAATTTCAAACCCCGTACTATTCCAACCCCCTTATGTTTGGGACTCAAGAGTATTTGCTCAAAGTATAGCATTCTTCTTCACTTAGCTGTAAAGTCCCTTAACCTCATTTAAATAAAACTAGAGGGTCATAAACACTGCGAGGCATGAAGGCATTCCTTCCAATTATTCATTAATTTTGTATGTGAAAGTGCTCTTAACTGTAATTTGTAGTAATTCCAGAATTGACTTCCATCTAGTCTATAATCCAGGAGCAATGGGACACAGAAATATAGGATACAGAGATTGGGATTTTTTCCCGGGCAGCCAACTTGAACCACCTTCTGTAGTGGCACAAGTTGTTGTAGAATTTCTAATTTGCAACTTTGTTCACAACAATTCAGTTATTGGGTTTCCTTGACAACTGAAAAGATAACATAGCTATAAATGACAACCATGTTGGAGAGCAGAGCACATCTCTTCCTTGGCGTACTGGCATCAGATTGTTTTTCTTCTAGTATAGGCATGCATACATGCAATAGCAAAAGGAGAATTTGGTGCAGTTTTTACCCTTTTCAATCTATATTTTCAAAAATTCAATGAATACCAGGTGTATTAAAAAGCCATTCTGCCACATACTTTTTGATCAATTGGCACAGATTTGTGGACATGCATGAGTGTCTGAGGCTCTTAATATGTGCCCCCCTCCCAATTTAGTTCAGTTGTCTGCAAGCCTGGAATATTATATGCTCGTATTTTGTCAAATAGCTCTGAAGGGGTCCACCAACAAAAAATACTGGAAAAGGGGTTCGTAGTAAACAAAGGTTGAGAACCACCGGCAGTTTTCGTCCCATCACTAATGGTGGATCTCAGAATGGGTCCAAAAGAACTTGGACTTCTCAAATAAATAACTATTTAAATTTGCCAATTACTACGGTTTTGTCGGGTTAACACCTCTTTTAAAAAGTGGTTCCACAAATAAATGTTGTGTTGGTGTTACAAAAACTTCGCTACAGAGCGGCAAATGTTTCAGTCTTTTACTGGTTGAGTAAGGCCAACACATGGTGGTAAGTATATTGCAATTAATGCAACATTACAGGGCTGGGACCACCATCACAAAATCCTTGATAGCAACTCTCTGATAGCAAACATTTATCTAAAAAAGCTGCACAAACTTGTCTTTCGTAAAGTGATTTGTAAATGTATACTTACATTTGCATTCTCTAGAACCATACCAGCACGGAGACGATCTCACAAAACATCATCACTTACAAATACTTTAACTAAGGCATTACCTTGTGACTGTGTAATGATCAGATCTGTTGTAATTACAAAGGAAAACATCTTGTGACCAATATAGGAAGTGAATGCTCATCAATTCCGGTTGATTCAAAATAACGTACCTCAAACCAAAGAAGTCTAACTGCCATACGGCTTATGGAGCTCGGAAGTACACTCTGCTCTACTATTTATGCTAATGAGCAACGAAGACGTAAGTGTCCCCTCTTTTAAGGGGCTATTCACATACTACGTCACGCAAGTGGAGCGGGGCAGGGGTGATTTCTAGGGGGTGGAGCCTCCCTAATTAAAATTTCTGCTCACTTTGGGAGGCTCAGCCCCCTAAAAACTCTTGCATTGGCTTAGCTTTTCAGTGTTTATTGCCATTGCTTCCAAAGTGCTATGATCAATTGTGCACTGCCATATGGTTATTGAGGCATTTCTTATTGTTGACTATACTATATGAGTATTAAACTGAATCATCATGTTTCCATCTTTGAAAACATGTGCATGGTTGTAGCTGAGTCACACTTAAACAATGGGCGTGGTTGTGCCTAGAGCTCCCCTTGTTAAAATGTTTAGAAGTCACCACTGAGTGGGGGTCTTGATTTTTGTGATTAAGTGTGACAAGGGGTGGGTGGGTTGTTTTTGGAGTGCGATGTAGAATTTTTTAAACAACTTGATATTTAGCAGATTTGGCCTCTAAATATCCAGTCTGGCCTTTCTTTAGAAGACCCTTGGCTTCGAACTGACGAATGGAACATCGATCTCATTAAGTGCTATGGCACTTAGGGCCCTGAATCTGAGGTATGTTATTTGTTATTAACAAATCCTATCGAAGTTCAGCCTCATTTCCATGAAACTTCTGCGAACAAGTCCTTGGGCAGTCCAAGGCACACACAGTATTCACTTTTTCACAAGAAGAAAGTGCACAAAAATATAATAGCTGACATTTAAGAATAATGCAAGGCTCAAACTTCATCAAGACTTAGAAGAATGGCTGTTTATTCGAAATATAATACTGCTTGTAGATGAACTTTTGTATTGGCGATGCAATGTTGTTGTATGTTCCACTTCTTATTTGCTTTAGGAAGAAGTAATAAACATTTGAATATAGTCCTTTGATTTTCAGGCTAAAACTTTGGCACTTCATGGTACCTTAAGATTTAAGACTAATTTTAGGTTCAAAAGCAAAAAAGTCAAGGTCAAAGACAAGGTCGAAGTCGGGTCTTAGATTAGTCTTACGCATAAGTCCAGAGAAATTTTACCAAATGCATGGCGGGTGTAATGCTGAAAATAATCTCAAACAAACAATTTTCAATTTCAAGAACATTTGCCAACTGTGGTGTATACTTCCAAAATTGTGTTGTCACCAATCCTCAGACGTGGGATAGGTATGATTAAATCTCTCTCAAAGTATCTACCCCGAAAAACTTGAAATGAATTGTATAACCTATATGTGCTGCCACAATTGGACAGCAGTGACGTAATTTATCACATACCACCCAATCAATGCGATCTTGGTCAAAAAATGTCCCTTAATAATCATATGGAGAAGCTCGAGTCAGTCCAATATTCTGCTGGACTTACATTTACAGGTGCTTGGAGAGGAACATCTCGCAAAAGCTGTACGAGGAACTTAGTTGGGAATCCTTAAGTCTGCGTCGTTGGAGCAGACGCCTTATTCCTTTTTACAAGTTTGTCTATAATATTGCTCCATATTACTCAAGATACCTTATTCAAAAATTACAACAAGCTGTGTATTCCTTACGTAGCCTGATATAATTGGGCAGATAAATACGAGAACGATGAGTTTTAAGAATAGACAAACTTGACCCAGATATTAGATCATCACCCTCATTGAACATCTTTAAAGCAACATTACTGAAGTGCATTCGACACGCTCCTAAACTAATATACAGCATTCACAATCCTGAAGGTCTAGCTATTCTAACTCAACTACGGGTAGGTCTAAGTAAGTTAAACTTTCACAAATTCAGACATAATTTCAAAGACGCAGTGAATCCTCTGTGCCCCGCAAATAATAGGGTTGAGGATACAGAACATTTCTTGCTGCACTGCCATTGTTATGAGGTACCGAGGTCTGATCTTCTCAACAGTGTCAGTGCAATATTGCTACCCAATGGTTTTTCCTCTCTCTCAAATGAAGTACTACTCAAATATGTTATATAGCGACGAGAGTTTTACCTTTGAGACTAACAGAAAGCCACTAGAAGCAACCCTCAAATTCTTTCACGCCACGGAACGCTTTTAAACGATTTCAGTGCTTATTATACCATACATTAGCACCTATCTTTACTTCTTATTTAGTAAATTATGAGGCGTGGCTTCAAGAATAGTGCTGGGGATACCATCTGTAGTTGGGTCTGCACGTTCCACGTGGGGAATCATCCATAAAAATCTCGACATTCTTAGTCCCCCTATTTTACGTAAATTTTTTCAAATTTCTCCCGGCCATTTGCTTGGCCAAAACGCCCCTGAGATTAATTTTTACCGGTTATTTTGTCCATTTTCCTTTAAGCTATTTTTAAATACTTATTTTAATGTAGTTTGATTTTTTTCTATGTATAGGCCATGGGATATTCATAGTCTTTTGCTCCCCATGGTATCGACTTTGTATTGTTTGTATGAAGTAGTGTAATTGTAAGTATTTATATGCATTTAAAAAAATACTCGGCTGATTTCACCTATTTTGTGTCCCTAGGTCAGGGGTGGCTAACCAGTGAGATGCTATGAGCCGCAGTCTTTGCTGTGACACTGCAATGAGCCGTACTTACACATCAAGCTGATGTGGAAACATAATCATCAATATACTTTTAAACTCAAATGAAGAGGTATACGAAACCCACACTTCAATATGAGAAAAAGTGCCCCATGAAGCCAGGCAAGGTGCCGCATGCGGCTCGGAAGAGCAGGTTGGCCACCTCTGCCTTAGCTGGAGAATTGTTTTTTACCCTCCTTGTTGGCATTTCGTAAGAATGGCCCTGCAAGCAAATTTAATAGAAGTTTATAGTTCAATACAGAGTACTTGTCTCTCCTTTCTTTTGTGCCATATGTTGTAAAGTGTTTTTAGATTGGAATGCACGTAAGTCTTAGTATTTAGAAACACTAACAAACCAACGGTAAAAACAAACATGAATGTGAATAAATATGAATTTGACTATGGGGGAGCGTGTAGTGTCGCTACCCCCTCCCACTTCCTATGTCCAGTAGTATTTCTTTACTTGTCCACTCTTTCAGGGGTGGATCCTAGAGCTGGACTTTAGGGGCATCTGATTCATTTTAATGTCTTTTTCATGTGAAAAGTTCTTCACACTATTGAAACATCAGCTAAGAGAAAATTCTTCATCATTGCATAGAAAGGTCCATGATAAATAAATTGACACCTTGTTTATTTTAATAGAGCACTTTATTCCTACAAAATTCTTGACACAAAATGGGCACCTTTTCGTCCTTTGTTCTCTGTTTCTATGGCAACAAGGTGTCAAAATTTAATAAAAATCCTTTTATGTCATTTTTGTACTTAAAAACCCATACTTCTAGGGTGGCAATTGCCTTCTTACTTTGAAAACATTGAAAGTAGTGCTAATACCTGCATAGCCCCTTAACACTATTGGTTGCTAAAGGAAACATTGCTGTTTTGGGGCAATGGCTTCCTGGTCCCCCTTTGGATCCGCTCCTGCATTATTTGCATTTACTTCCAGACGCATAAGCACGAAGCTGATGGATTAGCTTCATGTAGGAACAGCTTCTAGCAAGACTGTTCCCTAACAACAGAGGGAAATTTTGTATCAGTCAACCAGCAGGCGTTCTCAAAAGTGCCATCATTATTCAGGCTTCTGATTGGCAGTTGAGAACGCCTTCTGGTTTGCTAATACAAAATGTACCCAAAGGGAGTATCTGCTTGAGTATTGCAGGCTATTACATGGGTTACATGGGGAGGTGTGCGTCATAACATATTGCCTGCGAAATCCAAATCATTTGCAACTGCCGAAAGTAAGAACAACAATATTTGGCACAGAAAATATTCAGCTTAGAGGCTCCTCCTTATGGTCTTCAGTGCCCATTAATCTTAAAGGCAGTGACACTTTGCAAGAATTTAAAAGAAGAATGAACCACTGGGATAGAATTTGCTGCAACTGCAGATTGCGCAAAGTTTTTATTAAGGATTTAGGCTTTTTAGATTAGTTTATATTTAACAATTCTTTGTAATTATTTCGTTCTTAGTTTTTTCTATTTATTTTTAGCATTAGTTGGTCCTAATTAGCTTTTTGTAGCTAAATAGTAAATAGTCAACTATAAATAAATTGATGATGATGATGATGATGATGATGATTACGATGATTATGATGATTATTATGATGATGATGATGATTATTATTATGATGATGATTATGATGATTATGATGATGATTATGATGATGATGATGATGATAATGATAACTGTGTGCTTCCGTCCTATATTTTGTAGCAGTCCCTATGGGCTAACCAGTAACAAAATACCTGAGAGTATCAAAACAACTTATTTGCCCATAAAATTGTATTTTATATTCATTCGAATTTGATGAAAGCAAATTGTTTGCGCAGTATAGTTATTTTTATTAGCTTATTTGCCAGGGAAACACAGAGGGAAAATGCTGTCTCCCATTTGAAAAGTGATGTCCCGCGTAGCTGGCTGATAGTCCCCCCCCCCGAGTGACTATTATATTAAAGAGTCCTGGAAAGAATTTCTAAACAAGACAAGAAAGTACACTATGGATCCATATACATAAGGTTTTCCCACAAATTCTCGACAACAAAATACCTAACAACGAAATGTGAGACGTCCTAATAAAAGATACAAGTACTTTCGCAAGCTACTATATATCTGTCCTAATCTTTCATCTATGGCTCCATTCTAACATTTACAAATTAGCAGTATGATAACTACTGCTCCCCCTTGTCCGCAAGCATGCCATTGATTGTAACTACCTTAGCGCAAAAAAGTACGCTGTTTTGCATACCCTTCTCCTTTGAACTGTACTTGCTAGATTAATGGCTTCCATATAAAATATGTTCGATTTCAAAATTAAATTGAAATTTAATTCATCTGTGGCATTAATTTTTTCAATTGAAGATAGTACTGTAAAGCCCACATCAGTACAACCCGGCACATATAGTATATGTAGTTACAAAAAGCTACTGTATATGTCTATGACAAAAACTATTTAGTCATACTATAATAGCCTATTCAATCACTTTCACCGCGTTCCATATTATCTGTATAATCATCGATTGAACGGTTTACTGTATCAGGATCTTTTCTCGACCAATCATCTTCACTTCTATTCAGCACTTCGTCACTAACATATGTATATCGGGTAGCTATTGCGCAGAATACTAGGAAACTCACAAACATTAAAGCAGATAAAATATAGAAGAAATAATCGAGTTTGCCTTTGTTTATGTCTTTACCATTATACCAGTGTACTCTCTCCAATTTATAGCTAACAACATTGACAATTTGAATGAGAGCACTGCCAAGAAGTGAACCTAGCCCAGTCATCACAACAAATATGCCCATGACAACTCCTTGTAGAACTTTAGGTGACTGTGAATATGAAAGCTCTAATCCTGCAAAGATAGAAGAAATTATATGTTGATCAAAAGCACTGACTTGCAGGGGCATATCCAGAGAGAAATCTGACCAGGGGTCAACCGAAAGTTCGTGGGTGCGAAATGAAAGGAAGTAGAAAGCAGTCAAAAAGTTGAGTTCACAGGCAAGGAGCGCCCTCGCAAACAAAAGAGACAAATCTTTAAGCTGTACAGGGAGCACCTTACCAACAGTTTTGTGAAAATTGATAGGGACACGTACCCCTGTTCCCCACAGTTCCTATGTTCATAATCAAATGACCGTAATATTATCCAAATAATAGAAGCGAATTACCTCATATATGTCATAATAGGACATCTGGTTTCTTGACAAGCAGGGAAATGCAGCTGTGATAACTAGCATTATGGATTTCTCTAATTTCGATGCAGACTTTTCTAGTACCTCAAATTGATTATTGTCTGTCTCCCCAGGAGGGTATTGTTTCAACATCAACACATCATTTCATGACGTTTAGTCCTCATGTTGACACTGTCGAGCCCTGGTCACGGAACATTGTGATTGGCTAAGGCCTGGTTCAAATGTCTGATTTTACTTACCCCACCAACCAACATTACGTAGAAGCCTGCGGCATGAACGAAGAGGTGGTACTCTGTACCTTTTCTTGAATATAAGAACAATCAAGAAACACATCTTCATCAGAAATTTCTCCTCAGACCGGCAATGTTGAAGAGGGCTTGAAGGGTCTGTAGCCTCCCTCTATTATTTCGGATCAATTTCCTGAGCGATACTATTCTTCCAACTTGTTACCGATTCATGATTGTAAATATGCCTACCTCAATCAGATATAATATGTTTTGAGATTCCAAATGGTGCTTAAATGGAACTTGGATATTAAATCGAGGCAAATTCCATTCAATGAATTTACTTCGGTGCATGATAAATGCGACGTTTGAATCAAAGCTCGAATATCGCATTATAGTCAACTCTAATAGGTAATTTAATTCGGTGCGAGTAAATTCGACGTTCGAACCAGGCCTAACAGAACTTGATATCTGGTCACAGCGATGTTTGATTGGGTCAAACAGAATATTTTTATCTTACCAGGTCTCATGCCAAAATTGTATATGAAATAGAACGATCTGATTGGATAATGGACCCAGAGTAGTTGAGCCTGTGTAAATTACAGACCCAGCAGGGCTCGGAAGGATTCCAGTTTTTGATAGAAAAGCTGAATAGCGATTTGGTAATCAACTTCCCAATGTGACAACTGATTGGATATTATTTTCTTCATGGTCCTCAAAATACAACTGCTGGCTTGGAGATGGTTCTTTTGAGAAAAAGAATGAATTAAGCAGCAACAGGGCCTTGGTAGCAATTGTCAATAAGGAGTAAATACTGGTTACTACTTTTGATAACTCTCACTTTAATTCTGCCAACTATTTAGGATTGAAAATCTGACCAGTGCTCAAGCCCTGGGAGCCCTGGAAGCCCTGGGAGCCCTGGTCTGAGTCCATCACTGACTTAAACCTCCTTTCAGTTTTCAAAACTACAGAATGTAGCATTTTGGCAGGCAAAGGTGCGTTCATTCCATCAAAATTTTTGACGAAATAAAGTAAGATAAATATCAAAAAGGAACTACCGCAAATGCTCTATTAAACCTACTCTCTTAAATGCCCCTCTCTCTATTGCGTCCTCTCTCTATTAAGTCTCGTTCTGTAATAAGTCCCCCATCTCTAATATGCCCCTCTCTCTAGTAAGTCCCTCTCTCCATTAAGCCCCCTTTTAAGCAAAAATTGTAAGTAAGCCTGGGGCTTAAAAAACAGAGCTTCTACGGTATTTGACTTCACAAATAGCCACAACATGTCCAAAGATGTCAGAGTTTATGCTCTATTCTGATCGCGATGAAAAGTATGAAAGGATGTCACCTGAGACGACGGTGAAAATTTCACTTGTCCCAACCAACAGATATTGAGGCACTTGGCAAAATATTGTCACATTTGATTGCTTGTATTCCTTTCCAGAGATCGTTGTTATCACACCATAGTATCTGTCACGACGATAAACCTAAGAAGGATACGATACGAAGTAAAATTTTACTGCAACAATCAAATGTTTACAAAAAGTTTCCACCCCTCCCTAAAGGAAGGTGTCTAGGCACATTTCTGCGTATAAGCATGGCCCAGCTATCGGGACCAGCCCACACCACCAAAAACAACAACTCTCCACACAGAAGAGAAGATTTATTAATGCAGGTTTCCAAAAGTGACCTAACGATTGGCGTGCCAAAGGACTTTTGAATGGGGGTGTAACAGAAAAATTTACCCACAGGCTGCCCAGTTTCCTAAATTTACCGACAAGCGGTGACCCCAGAGCCAACTTTTGACTGGCAAGCCAATCAATTACTAACTGTTTCAGCAGAAAATTAAGTGATTAGAAACCTCACATACCCCCACCTGCGGTATGTCCCTGGCTCTAACACTGTATTTACGAACAGGGGCGTAGCTAAGGCACAGTTCTGGAGGGGTGGCAACCCAAATTTATCGACAAAGAGGACTCCTTTCAGACCAAATTTGCCGATAAAGAAGGCTTTCCTCGCGTTCCAACGTTGACTAGCACTATCAGTACTGCAGATTTGTCAACAAGCTAAATTTTTGGGGGTACGGCACCCCCCCCCCGACACACTACGCCCCTAGTTATGAATGTCGCAATTGTACCTCAACATTTGCTGCAACAATTAGAGATATGACTGCAATAACCATACCAAATCCCATCTTTCTAAGCGGTGTCAGCCTTAGGTTCAATTTTCTGCACAGGGGGTAGCAGATGCGATCCATGAATGGAACAAGGATTAACACCGTTAAGATTGCAAACAAGGCCAGTGAGGCTGGAGGAACACTGAAGCTACTGCTTATGCT
>WIPJ01002206.1:229282-250722 GCA_018155075.1 Cassiopea andromeda | reverse complement strand
ACTCTCTCCAATTTATAGCTAACAACATTGACAATTTGAATGAGAGCACTGCCAAGAAGTGAACCTAGCCCAGTCATCACAACAAATATGCCCATGACAACTCCTTGTAGAACTTTAGGTGACTGTGAATACGAAAACTCTAATCCTGCAAAGATAGAAGAAATTATATGTTGATCAAAAGCACTGACTTGAGCCTCCTTTCAGTTCTTAATGCTACATACTTTAGCAGTTTGAAAGGCAAAAGTAAGCTCACTCCATCAAAGCAATTGTCGAAATAAAGTGAGATATGAATTAAAAAAGGAACTACCGCTACCGCAAAAGCTCTAATCAACCTACTCTCTTAAAAGTCCCTCTCTCTTCTGAGCCCCTATCTCTAATATGTCCCTCTCTCTCTAATAAGTACTTCTCTCTATTAAGCCCCCTTTTAAGCCAAAATTGTAAATAAGCCTGGGGCTTAAAAATCAGAGCTTCTACGGTTTTTGACTTCACAAATAGCCACAACATGTCCAAAGATGTCAGAGTTTATGCTCTATTCTGATCGCGATGAAAAGTATGAAAGGATGTTACCTGAGACGACGGTGAAAATTTCACTTGTCCCAACCAACAGATATTGAGGCACTTGGCAAAATATTGTCACATTTGACTGCTTGTATTCCTTTCCAGAGATCGTTGTTATCACACCATAGTATCTGTCACGACGATAAACCTAAGAAGGATACGATACGAAGTAAAATTTTACTGCAAAAATCAAATGTTTACAAAAAGTTTCCACCCCTCCCTAAAGGAAGGTGTCTAGGCACATTTCTGCGTATAAGCATGGCCCAGCTATCGGGACCAGCCCACACCACCAAAAACAACAACTCTCCACATAGAAGAGAAGATTTATTAATGCAGGTTTCCAAAAGTGACCTAACGATTGGCGTGCCAAAGGACTTTTGAATGGGGGTGTAACAGAAAAATTTACCCACAGGCTGCCCAGTTTCCCAAATTTACCGACAAGTGATGACCCCAGAGCCAACTTTTGACTGGCAAGCCAATCAATTACCGACGGCTTCAGCAAAAAGTAGGTGATATGACACCTCCATAGAAGTCTTCACATAGCCCAACCACGGCACGCTCCTAGCTATAACACTTCATCTATGAATACCACAATCGTACCTCAACATTTGCTGCAACAATTAGAGATATGACTGCAATAACCATACCAAATCCCATCTTTCTAAGCGGTGTCAGCCTTAGGTTCAATTTTCTGCACAGGGGGTAGCAGATGCGATCCATGAATGGAACAAGGATTAACACCGTTAAGATTGCAAACAAGGCCAGTGAGGCTGGAGGAACACTGAAGCTACTGCTTATGCTCAAATTCATACCAAGGCCTTGCAATTGGAAGGAAGACAGCAACTGCAAAAAAGAACAACATCATAAATGAGAAAGTAGGCCATTTGAAAGCCAAGGCACAGAATAGTAAAAAGGCTGAAGGGAAACTTAAGGCGGTGCCTTTGTTGTTTTGTGGACGCAAGGAGAACAATAGAACCAAGTAAACCTCGTTTCAGAGAAATATACTGCAAAATATAGGACTGATGTTGATGGTATGATTGAAAATTTGCTCCAAAACGACAATGAGACTGACTCAAACATAACCTGCAGCACAATAGTGGTGATGTGTCTTTTGGTGTAGATTTAGCTACTGAATTTTAACTTGATTGGGTCTCTTAGCCACGATGTTCTTTTCGGGTAACACATAAAAAATTTAAGTATAACTCCAATCTTCTACGAATGTTGCAAGGAAATGCTAAAAATGCTAGCTGTTGCAACTATTTTAAAAAGGTCCACTGAACCACCCAACACTTGCATAGCAGGCAAAGGAATGATTCATGGTTTTATTCAGTTGCCAAAACAGTACCAGAATACGCCATGTCAAACAAGAAATTACTTATTCCCCCATTCTTATTGCATTCAGAAGTGGCGCCAGCAGAGAGCATGGGGGCCATACCCCCATTTGAGCATGCTACCCCTATATCGGATGATATCCTTTCCTGGAGTAACATTAGAATATCATTTTGGCGCCCCTTAAATAGTGTTGGCAATGGGACAAGTGCCCCTTTGCCCCTACCCGTGCAACAATGTCCTGTACCCAACTTGTAGAAAAGGCTTGTAATTAAAGATTATTGTGAGTATGATCATGCTCACTCTTGCAATGAAGTAATAATGGTTATGCTTATTATGATGATCGCAAATCACAACCTGTGATTTATAGTCATTACTGTGAAATGCTTGGTTAAAAACCAAAAGGAAGAAGGAGTTCACAATAAGTAAATCGCACCCAAAACAACTGTAGAGTACAGCGAAGCGAGAACAAAGTAGAAGGCAAAACAGGCAATATACTAAACTTTACAGACTAGACCATCGAACCATTGCCACGCGTTTGCTGATTGAAAAATGTTGGTTCGGCCACGAAAATTTTACTATTTATGCTAAACCAGCTATTGCCAGTGTGTATAGTAGAATCACCAACCTGGAAATAAATTACCCAATATATGATCAAAGTTGCCAAGATCGGTACTATCCTTGCTAATGACAATACAGTATCAACTTGTCCATCCAAATACGGGCCTCCATATCGTACTCTTGCGTAGTCCAGCAAGCCGCCGCATCTTATACTTTCAGGTGCATTTTTACGGCTCCTCTTTCGCTTCACTGCTACAGCAATAATTCTGAAAATGTCCGTTATTATGCTTCCCTGTGGTGGCTTATAAATGTACCTATTTCGACCTGAATGGAAGAAGATACCAAAATAAAAAGAATTTTCTGATATCAGAGCTAAATGCAAGGTACTTCTGTTCACAATTTCATGTAGTACGTGCTTAAAGAATCACCAATACCGTTGAGTAGGTTCAATGGCGAAATATCATAGTTTATTTCCTATCCTAAAAGGGCCTAACTTCTTTGTGATCTAATATTGGCAGATTTTAAGGATTTTCTAATTTATTTTCTAGTACACTCTTGTCTTTAAAGAATTCTTAATTCCTCGCTGATTAATAGTCTTAAATTTTTTTTGACTTTGACACTAAGAGTATTCTTAAATTGTTCTAACGTGCCAAAAATGTAACTTTTGTTGAAAATCAAAGGTATGCATTCAAGTCTTAGTTGATGTCTTAATTTATAATAGTACAAATCAAAGAATGAGCGGAATGATAAAAGCAGTATTACCAGCGTACCGAGAAAGAGGCAGGATGGCACATTGCTCCAGAGCATTAAGATCCAAGGACCCTATGACTTACAATACTTCTATGTCTGGGGGTCACTTTTCCAGACTTAGTAGCGGTAATTTTCCAAAGGTAAATTCTAGACCCTGAAAATCATCACCTCAATTGGGTCGCAGGGACCTCATCTCTCTTCTGCTCCAGGACCTCTGAATTCTCTCCGCGGGCAAAAACTCAAAGTCTTCATGAAGGTTGAGTCTTGCAGTGGTCCTAAACTATTCGTAAAGTTCAGTGATTTTCGCCTTATATTTCTACAAAAGAAGATCTCCTCCAAAATCTCACCTGAAATTAGAATGAGTGCAGTGATGAGGATGCCAGCAGTCAGGATTAAATATCCCCAAAAGAACCCATTTGTATATTCTGTTTGCACATAGACGATAAGAGTGAAGGCAATAAGTGAGCCAATATTGATAAACCAATAAAACCAGTTGAAAAAGACACCAACGGCAGTTGGGCCTAAACTTTGTACTTGCTCAGCACCAAAAGGTGCAACATTCGCTTTGATGCCACCAGTCCCAATGGAGATGAACAGCATTGATACGCTAAAACACAGCCATCTTCCAGTTTCATGAAGATCATAGCTAGCTCCAATATTCTTAGAGTAGTCGTAGGCTACAACAGGTAGTAGAGCAGTGCCAAGAAAGTAAATCAGAATACTTCCATACAATGTGTTGTATTTTCCAGCAACTGAATCAGCCACCCAACCACCAAAAATAGGAGTAATATAGCTCACACCTAGAAGAAAAGCTTGTTGAGTTAGAAGAGGTAGATAGGCACACCAAAGCCAGAGGGGGGCTTGGGGGTACAAGCCCCAATGTTTGCTAGTTTATGATATCATTCAATAGATAGTCTATCTCCTCGAAGATAGGATGTATTTTGATATTCAAAAGGGGGATTTCTAGGAAAATCTGAGGACGTGGTTCTAAAGTGTTTCAGGGACTCTGTCTCTGGCTCCCATATCCAACTTCTGGTGGGAGCGTGCCACCCGTCCCCAGCCCCTCCACTCAAAAACATGCTCCAACTTCGCTGGTAGAGTCGATATAACATATCTTCGCAGTTACTACTGCATAAATGCATGCATAAATCTTTCATGTAATGAGTTTTAGTGTCTTTGAGTTCATTTGGCGTCCTCAAATGCAAATACTCTTGGGACCCTAGTTTCTTCAAACCTGGCACACAAGTTCAATGCATGTTAAAGTTGATTTCAATCAAGATTCTAAACATCTAGTGTTCTTCGGTCAAACGATAATTATGGCAAATAGAAAGAAACATTTAGAAATACCACCTGAACAAATGAGGACAACAGAAGAGGCACTAGTAGGATCCAAGGACACCGGTTCACTTGTAAGAAACAACAAACGATTTCCAGCTATTCCATAGTAAACAAGTCTTTCACACATTTCCGTCAACAAAATGCATAGCACAGCTGGTAATTTAGCTCCAAAAGTTGGCGTCTTGTTTCTCATACCATCTTCTTCATTTTTATCGTTACAGTCTGAGCTTGAAAAGCTATGAACTAGAGACCTTTCAATGCTTGTCCTGCTTACTGAATCGTTGTGAGTTTGATGATCGCTACCATGAGAGGCTGATGGGTATACACTTGCAACTGTGCTACAATTTGTAATGTCATCTTGTTGCTCAGGTGAATCAATTCTTCTCATTTTCACTTGTTCCTACCAGTGTCTCAATGTGATAAAATTCCGTGGCTTTTCTTCTCCTTTTGTTGAGGTTCTTGATTTCTTTATCTGATCATAATTTTTGCTTTAGAGCCAGCCCCTATAAATGATAATGATAAAATTGGTGTCTCCTTTCATGGTCAAAGTTAACTGTCCAATTTCCTAACATCTCAAAAAAGGCATACTATGTGTGAACAGCAATGTAAAGTTTGCAAGTTAGCATCAAGAGAATTGGCGTAGAAATGGCGATTTAGAACAGAAAAACAGATAAGTACGCTTTGTTTTGAACCTAGCCCAAGGTCTAGTTCTAAAAGTTCTTTATTTTGACCTCTTTTTATCAAGTTCTAGTACTAACAGTTCCTTAAAAGTTCCTTAATTTTCATCGCACAATTGGTGTCATAAAAGCTGTGCAGACAATGAAACTTTAAAATCTTGAATTTCACGTCTAATTTTGGCTAGTTTTCAAGACTAGAAGCAAACAAATAAGGTAGGAAGGAAGCTTTTAAATGTATCTATATGATTTTGGCAGTAAATCAATTGAACAGGCTTCCAAATTCATGATAAGCTTCTATCTTCCATAATTTTTTATTTTGAGCCCAAGATTATTCGTAAAACATTCCCAGAACTTCGTCCGAAAAGCAAAGGAATATATTCAAATCTTTTTTGATGTCGTGCTTCATAATAAAGCAAATTAAAAGTGGAGGAGAATGATGAAGCGTTGTGGCACTTGTAGAGTGGGGGGGGGCAAGTTCAAAGATTTTACGACAAAATTCAAAACATTAATCTTTACCAACTGCAAAAGTCCAAACATTTTCCAACGAAGCATTACAATTTCCGAAAATCCGATGATTTCGAAATAAATTGGGGGTCGTGTCCCCCCTACCCCCGGTCACGACGCCCCTGGATTATGCAAAGTTTACTCTAAAAGCATTAGTATAACTTAAATACACAAAAAGTCTTGATGAAGCTTGAGCCTTGCATTATTCTTATATTATTCTCAAATTCGAGCGATTCTGAGCCTTAATATTCTATTTAAGGGTATTTTTGTACAAGTGTGCGCTTCTTTCACGAAGTGTAAAAACCTTTTACAACAATATAATAATAATATCAAAATAATAAAAAAACCGTCATTTTACCTGAGCCTCAATTTTCTTAACTTTTCCTGATATTGAGCCTGAGATTTTCTTAAATTTCTTAGCTTTTAGAGAAATAAACTAGCTAAAACGGGTTACCCTTTCTTTGCTAATCATTTATCTTCGTATTTGCATTCTATCTTTTAAGATTTTGAATGAAATTAAGACGTTATATCGATTTTTAGCCAACAAAAACACTTCACTTTGGAAATTGAGCCTTGTCATTGCTTAAGTTTGGCCATTTAAGCCTTGCTTCCTTATAAATTTTTTTCTTTTAAAAAGAACGTGAATCAACTTTAAATTCCACAACAGTGAGCATACGAAAGTCTATTGCTTCAAATTCAGACTTTGCATCGTTCTCACAGCTGCTAGCTGGTCATGCACATTCTAGGAAATCGTGATCAAAACCAACAGACACATGAAAAAGCATTACATAGTGTAAAGCTCTGTACATGTGGATACAAGTTAACGACAGAGGCGGCGTCACGAGGATTACAGGGGGGACATTCCCCCCCCACTGCTCGCTAAGTAAAATCGTCCAAATTCAATGAGAAAATGTTAGGTTTGTGATGGAGGACCTCAAGTAAGGTGTTGAAATGGATGTGCAACCAAACCGCGTTGTGCGATGGCTGACGCCACCCACTGGTGAACGATAAAAACCCTGCGTATTTTAGCAGGTTTATTTGTTCAATAACTAAAGTACTCTACGATTAGTTTTGTAGGAACGAATTCTATCGATTCCATTCAGACTTAATTTCAGGCACACACCTGCAGGGGGCAATGCCCGTTCCCTAAAATGTAAGATGCATGGTATTACTCCCTCTACTGAATTACTAACCTGAGGATTTACATACCAAAATAAGGCTTTTGTATCCCCAAGGCGATTTTTTAATACTGTTGATTTAATATCCAGAGTGTTTATAATATTTGCATAAGTTGAGAACTAACGTAGGACGACTTGAGAGAGCACTTGAATCTATTTTCACGTTGGCATTACTACATTGTGGTATGTTTAGGATTGGACTTTCCATGCTTGAGAAAGATTGAGACTGCCTTATCTGTTTGTATTTTGTATCGCGCACTACAGGCGACAGCTCGTTGGTAATTAGAGCCCATACAATCACGTTACTGGTATTGTATGGCGAAACGAAAACGGTATTAGCACACGCATAAGTAACTTCTGCATCAAGTTAATTGGAGCAAGAAAGCACCTAGGTACCGAAATGATCACAGAGTAGATTATTTTAGAGTATAAAACAGAAGTAGAGAGGGTCGCTCAGGGTTCAATGGCAGTGACTTAGAGTCACTTCGCCTAACCAAAAGTAACATGTTGCAAATCAAGGGCTGAGTTTAATACATCTACGGCATTTTTCTGTGTCAAAACGTCTTAGATTGTCCTGAAGCAAAACTTTAAAAGTATCGACCCTACATTTGTCGTGCGAGTGAAATGATTAAGGAAAAATGTACTTACAGTTGTATGAATAATCGGGTTCGCCAGTACCATAAGAGTAAGTATGGAGATAAAAAATTAGCTATTCTTTGTCGGATGACCAACGCATTGACTCATGACTAGGAAATGATCAAAGCAACACGTCTTGTGATAAGAAAATGTAGCACCCTTCCCGAGAACACTACTACTCTGTCCTAATCTCGTTGATGCCAAAAATATCGCTGCACACGCAAAACAAGAAAAAAGAGTTGAATTTGGAGAGTGAAGCAAAAATTCTTTTGTTTGGGTTACAGCCAAATCTGCAGTAAAGCTTTAGACTGTCTGTCTAAAAACGCTAGATGCTATATACTACGCACATTTAAAGAGGAGCTCTTTAAACACGTAGATAATCATATACCAAAGGTTGTGGGTGACAGAGAAAAAATGCTGGGAAGGGGTCAAATGCTGCACAGCGTCGACAGTGAGCGCGAACCGTGAACTTTTTACGGAAAACGCCCTTTAGATTGGCTTTAACATGTTGAAAAGCAGGTTATGAAAGTACCAACAGTGCATAGAACAAACCCCCCCTCCGATAGAGCCATCATTGAAACGATCCATCTTTGCCACAGAGCTCAAATAAACTGCATATGATTTTTGAACGTGATAGGACGGTCAATGGAGTCACTAAGTACATTGTATTCTAATGCACTGAATTCATGGATCCGCTACAAAGTACAAAAGCCTGTACAGGTAAAATACTCTGCAACTTCCTAACAGGTACAAAGTTCTGTCAGATAGCAGGTAAAATGTGTTGGATCGGTTGTACTAGTGTTTACACGAGGCTGATCTGGCCCGTGCGTAAAGGTAGTACAATGCAGCAACACACAGATAATGCCAAGAAACGGGACTACCAGAGGGGTAACGTAGAGATATCAAAGAGTTTGTGAGGGGGTATTTACGAACCACGGTAGCTAGAATAGTTAAGCTTGTTGAGTAGCGACCATGCAAACATTTTAATATCGTATTTTCTTGAATAGAAGCCGCAGCATCTGCTAGTTATTTTTCTTTGTAAAATTGCGGCTTCCATTTGAGCGCGGCTTGTATTCGAGAGCAGCTTTTATTCACTTTTTCAGTCGTTACAGTGGATTCGTGAACCCACGACGTAGTGTTTGAAATTGAAATTTGTTAGTTTTTGAAACTTTTTGGTGTTATCGCAATGGCAGAATCTGGCAAAAAAAGTATTAAGAAGGAGTTGAGGGCGGCTAATCCATCATTGTTCCTAAATGCGGCTTCTATTTGAGGGAGGCGTTTGACATTTTTGTCCATGTGTAATAAGTGTGTTGGATTGGTTGTACTAGTGTTTACACGAGGCTGATCTGGTCCATGTGTAAAGGCAGTACAATGCAGCAACACAAAGATAATGCCAAGAAAAGGGACCACTAGAGGAGTAACGTAAAGATGTCAAAGAGATTGTGAGGGGGTATTTACAAACATCGGTAGCTAGAATAATTAAGCTTTTTGAGTAGCGACCATGACAAAATTGTCTCTTTGACTGTCGGGAAGGATCTCACAAATTTCCAAACAACATGGGGTACGTATCAAAGATATTTGTAACTGAAGGAGACCACAACCAAGTTTTAACTTAAGCATGCGGTACGCCATTGTGCGAAACACATGATGGGCTTGAAAGGTGAGTCATTTTCCTTGAAGAAAATCGAATGCTCAAAACGATCGTTCTTTCTTCCTTTTAGTTATGCTACGCAAGGTAGCAAAGTAGAGATTCTTTCTTCAAAGGAGTGCCGCCGTTTTTCATCTTAGACATGAACCTTCTAAAAATAGCAAACTATGGGGTGACGGAATTGCACTTGTTCTGGTAGACAGGGAAAGCTTATGGCTTTCTGCAGTGACCATCATTCACTACAGGCAAAGGGGAGCAACTTAGAGGTGTTTCCGGGTTACGACGCCCCCAAAAGAATATCAGCTAATCTTTTCTTAGAGAAAAAGTTGCTAGATGGAAAGTTGTGGTGCATGGTCGAAAAAAATATAGTGGAAAACCAAAATTAAGCCACAAAAGCTGGCTTCGAATGACCAGGAAGTTGGTCATACATCTCCTCGACTAATGCTTGAATGTACGCTCCTACAAAGCCGTGTTCCGAGAATGCACAAACCCGTCTAAAATCGATTGATCCTCATCGGAAGATTTTGGAAATCTCCCCATACGAAAAAAATAATTACTGAAAACTAAAGCTTACGCTAAAATAGCAAAAACAGCAAAAGCAGGAAGCATTTCATGTCATTTCCAAGGAATCTTACGCTGTTTCACAATAAAATGCAACACATATGGTAGTCTGTAACAGGGTTTATTTTAGAGTGGTCTTGGAAGTATTGAGTGTAGTCTTGGAAATTCATAAGTATGGTCAACTTTTGCATTTTCATACATGTGTTTCAATGTGGCATCGAAAAACGTAAGGCTCCACATCAGGGGTGATTTTTAGGAGGGGCTCAGAGCCCCCCTTGTTAAAATTTCTGCTCATTTTGGGAGGCTCAGCCCCCCTAAAACTCTTGCATTGGCTTAACTTTTCAGAGTTTATTGGCCTTGTTTCCAAAGTGCTATGATCAATTGTGCACTGCTATATGGTTATTGAGGCATTTCTAATTGTTGACTATACTATATCAGTATTGAACTGAATTATCATATTTCCATCTGTGGGAATATGGGCGTGGTTGTAGCTGGGCCACACCCAAACTATGGGCGTGGTTGTGCGCAGAGCCCCCTTGTTAAAAGTTTTAGAAAGCACCACTGCTCCACATGAAGTTTTGGATTGCTTGCAGGGCGTGGTCCCCCAAAGACGCTCAAGCTGGGTGTAGTCTGGCTTTACCATAGCAGCGTGGTCTTGGAAAATTTCCTTAAAATAGCCCCTGGTCTGTAACATACTTGATTTCTGTTATGATATTCAAGTGCTTGCAAGCAAGCGTTCGCTTTTCTTAAAGGGTGCTTCTGATCACGTTGCTCCCTTCAAAAAGGCAGGAGGGACACTTCCCCCTCGCAATCCTCTACACTAACCCTGGTAACATAATGACTTTGGCAAGCCAAGCTTGCACTGCGAGCTCAATGCGCATTCTCCTTTTGATTTTTTTAATTCGATTTTACCTCCGTTTCCCCCAATTCCTTGGGGCTTGGAGGGTGCCTCTCAGAGGACTTTAGTTCTAGCACGAGCATTTAGGACCGGATGCCCTTCCTGACGTCACCAATGGCCTGCGGTGGGCCTCGAACCCAGGACCACGTTGGTCTAAGTCAAGTTCATCACCGCTAGGCCATGGCTGCTCTATAAATTCTCCTTTTGATAAGAATACCTAATATTTTGCTGAGCCTTAATAGTCACAAAATTTCTTGATTTCGAACCTAGTCTCGTATACCTAAGCAGAGCTGCCGAGAGAATTCTGAGGCCACGGGGTAAAAGAGAAAGACGAGGCCCCCTACGAGCAAAAAAATTTCAGGATCTTGAAATTAACTGGAAAATCAAGCATTGGGTGATATGAAGCCTCTTGGAGCTTGTGGCCTCGGGGCAATTTGCCCCCCTCTCGGCCGCCCTGTTCCTAAGCGACTAAAGGCGTAAATTTGCTTGAACATTAAAGGAAAAGATTTACTTTTTGCTCATGTGCTATTGTACAAATAAAAAACTAAATAGGGCAATACACGTTTTTTTTATAAGAAAAAAGGTTTACAAGAAAATGAGGCCCAATTCGTTAAAATATTAAGAAAATCGTAAAAAAATCACAAAGCTCAATTTCCAAAATTTAGTGTTTCTATAGGCCAAAAGTCAGTATGTCGTCGTTATTTCATTCAAAATGTTAAAAATGGAATTCAAGTATACAATATTAATAACGAAAGTGTATACCATTCTAGCCAGTATATTTCAGTAAAAGTTAAGAAAAATTTAAGAAAATCTCATGCTCAATTTCAGGAAAAGTTAAGAAAATTAAGGCTTAGGCAAAATAATGATTTTCCTATAAAAAAACGTGTAACTGTGGTATCTTTATTAGAAAATTAAATTTAAAAGGCGCTATAAGCAAAATATTCAAAGCCTTGTCGAACTTCGACCTTATATTATTTTTGAATTATTCTTAATTTATTGTGATTTTGAATCTCAATGTTTCTAGACTATATTTTTGTAAAAAGAAAAGTGCATACTACAATTCCAGGTATTATGCGATGAGTTCATTATCCAGTTTACATGAAACAAATAAAAGGAAAGAAAACAGGAGGGATGATACAGATCTTTTTTATAAAAAACATGTCTATAAAAACATGAGGCTGAAATTAGGTAAAAATTAAGAAAAAATTTAATAAACATAGGCAGGCTGAGTTTCAAATAATAAATTGCAAAAACTGCTTGTACTAGCAAATTTTTTATTAAACTAGCAAGAAAATAGGATTAACAACCATTACATGCCTTACAAAACCAGAGCATCCTTTTTCTTGCATCACAATTGCTTAATCTGGGTTGTTATTGTCATTTGAAGTCTTTTAATTTAAGAAACATTTAAGAAACATCCAGGCTGAAGGTAGAGAGTTGGTTTCTTATAAAAAAACGTGTATATGAGTATATGATATGACGTTTCTTGAGTTCTTTCATATGGATGAATATAAAGGCATTTGTGGGGCAAGGCCCAAGGGCCTAGCCCCTGAGGAAATACAACCTGATCTGGCTAGTATCAATTCCTTTAATCGACGAACTCCCCGATTACAATACGTTGCTTCTTTTATTACCCAATAACACTAACATAGCACACTTGACAGGGCCTAATTTAGAGTGGTCTTCGCCACTAATAGTGGTCTTGGAAATTTTATTAGTGGTCTTGGAAAAAAAGATTAGTGGGCAATTTATCTTTGTTTACTTAATAAAAGTGCTTTTGCGGGAGATGCATTACACTCTTTTCTCTTCATAAGAAATCTGAAACTTTTCAGTACAGAAAGTTCCCGAATTCTTGGCCAATTTTGCTACTTAGGGTTTCTTATAAGTTTGGTCCTAAATTTGAAAACACGTTTTACAGTAAATTTTAAGATTTAAGCTTCTTAAGTTTTGAACAATTACATTGAACTTTTCAACGAAGTACTTTATTTCATTAAAACTTTAAAAAGTAGGCGTGGCATCATTCTCCCGCAAAGTACAGAGCGTGGTTTAAAATTTTTTCTTATAAAATTAGTGGTCTTGGAACAATGCCTTACATTAGGCTCTGATGTTTGATGACTGATTCAGAGAACACATAATGCACACTAAACTATCACTGTGACAAGACGCCCAACTGACACTGAGAGTTACACATTCTCAGACTATTCTCGTTACAGTGTAAGATGAGAAAATCAAATGAGACTATGATAATGCTAAATTACAAACTTCCTTCTTCGAAAGCAAATACTTCACGAATAATCATGCAAAAAAACTCAGCTATAAAGTCCACTTTGTTAAAACAATTTACATTCTGGCAAACCACTAAGAGGTTCCGTGGAATAATAACTGCTATTGTCTTACAATTTCTTCAATCCAGCCTGTAACGACATAAAAAAGAAAAATCATAAAACAGCTTTAAGTCATACTATCAAATAGCATTGTCAAATGCACATGGGCTTAGGAGGACATTAAATTTAGGGAGGGGGGCTGTAAACTTTCTGCTCGAATTTTCTACTGTTCTTTGAGAAAATTTTCCCGGGTGTAACGGATTTCTCCCCAACTTGAGGGCTGCAGCCCCCTGCCCCCCGCCTCCTACGCTTATGGAAATGTTTTAGCTGCAATCTAAACTAATATTCTGAGCTTTTATTGGACAAACTTGCGTCTTGAAAAAAACTCGTTCAGCCTCGACCTCGCTCAGCATAATTTACTTTAATAATTTCTATTAAAGAATGGATATGGAAGGCATCATGACTAGGTAGTCAAGTTGTTCAATTCGTCCCCTTTGAAGATTTTCGAACCATTTCTGAGCAATAGTGGATTTTTCTGGCTCCTTATCCTCAACAAAGTTCGCAATTCTGGCAACGCAATTTACAGTGTAAAAGATTTCTTAAAATTCGGCCTGTGGACCGCGGACCGAATGTGCGAATGTGCGCTTTGGACCCTAGTCGATATCATGTCTATTGCTCTGTTCTGTACTTGGTTTCTTGAGTGATGAAGTAGAACATTCACAAAGATTTGAATATATTCCTTTGATTTTCAGGCGAAGTTATAACTTCCGCTTATTAGAGTAATTTAAGAAGAATCTTAGGGTCATAATCTGAAAATTTGGTACTCAGCAGAAAGTTGTACCCGAAATGAAAAACAATTTTTAATAAGAAACAAGTTTATAAGAAAATGAGGCTCAAATAGTCAAAATCTTTAGAAAATTTTACGAAAATCACGAGGCTCAATTTCCAAAATTTAGTGTTTTTATTGGCCAAAAATCGATATGTCGTCGCTATTGAATTCAAAATGTTAAAGATGGAATTCAACTTCTAGTATACAAGATTAATAACGAAAGTGTAAACCACTATAGCCAGCCTGTTTTAGTAAAAGTTAAGAAAAATTTAAGAAAATCTCAGGCTCAATTTCAGGAAATGCTAAGAAACTCATGCAAAATGATGGTTTTCTTATAAAAAAGAACATGTAATCTAAAAAGCTTTGCTATGAAGACAAGTCTATCAAAAAGTTATAGGCCTCGAGTTCAACTGATGAAAATGAATGCAAACTGCACAGGCGCACGGAGCTAAGGAACTAAAATACATTTTTGTTTATAAGTGAACTAACTATTGCCTAAACATCAGCTTTCTTAAATTTTCCCAAAATTGAAGCTGAGATATTCTTAACTTCTACAGGAATGAACTGGCTAAAACGGGTTACCCCAACGTTCCTAATTATGTAGATTCGAATTTAAAATTCTAACTTCAACAATATTTCAAATGTAAGAAGAGGTAAAATCGGTTTCTGGCAAGCAAAGAAACTGAACTTTGGTAATTGAGGTCTTGAGATTTTCGTAAGACTTTGGACTTTTAGCCTCATTTTCTTATGAACTTGTTTCTTATAAAAATGCTTAGTATGAAATGAAATCACCACAACTACCAAAATGAAGCAGTCTACAAAGATCTGAAATGAAGAAAGGTCTATAAAAGATTTCTGGGCCTAGGATTCACATCCAAATCGAAGGGAACCTCTGTTTCAATACAAGGCATTTTCAAGTGCTTGCATATTGGCGAAAATTCTCTCTGAGCTCAAGGGCAATAGTAGTGGTTGTGAAGAATGCAGAAGTCCAAAACTGATGTATCTTTTGGCGCTAAAATGATCGTATTCCAATTCATCAAATTTGACCCGTGTGCGTAGGGCAGGGGTGAGCAACCTACGGCCTACATACGAAATTTTTGCGGCCCGTCAGGATATAGCATCATATTGCAAACTTCTTGACACCAGCTTTGAACTTCTACTATTACTGTATTAAATCATGACTATATTAGACTATCGTCCATGGATTCCGTTTAAATTTGCCTCGCCTCACCAAAAAGTTTGACGGATGTGGCCCCCCTTTTCCTAAATGTTGCCCACCCCTGACTTAGGGAAAGGCGAGCAAAAGCACTGGTACTTTCACTGTCTTAATTTCACAATGTGCCAAAGTGCTTCCATAGTGGACGGTAAAATCTTACCGGAGATTTCAGGTTCCATTGTGGAGACTTTGTAGGCCTAAAAGAAAGAAGTGAATCATTCTCAAAATTTAATAGCCACACAAACCTATTACATTTTTCGTTAGGACTAATAATTTGTTAAAGTCTTTCTACTACCAGCCCAATGACCATGTCTTTTCGATTCCTCAACTAGATAACTATTGAAGAGGGTATTCCATGTACTTAAAGTCCAATGATTTCAGCATACTATTTATCAGCGATGATACTTTCGCAGCAAATGGGTAATGGCCTGTGCAGTCTTAATATATGCCCTCTGATTTTAAGTTTTCAAAGTCATCTTTATATCTTTTGCGTTTCAAAGATCTCCAAATTTCCCACGAGTATCTAGTACAATACTTAAATTTCCTGGTAGACAGCCTAGTTGCTTTTGCTCTCTTGACTTGAAAAACACTCGAGTACTGAGTCAGAAATGTCATGAGCAGATACTCACGGTAACATTCACAAGGTAGGGGACAGAGATATATTTACGTAGAAGGGTGGTCATAATTAAGCTAATGGTTGCATAAGGAGAGGAATGAAAGGCCAAATTTTTCCAGAAATTATGCGCATGTAGCATTTGTAGGACCTCAATTATTAGCTTACTGAAGTTGAAATTCCTTTGATAGCAAACGCTTTATCATAAAGCTTTATCAGAAAGTACACTTGCAAAGGAATCACGAATTTCCTTGGCAATAGGTGTTCTAATCAAATAAGCAAATCAAACAACTTAAACTGGATGTAAATTTCAATGAATAAGTAGAATGTTGGGTGAGAATATCGAACATGAGTAATGGCAGAGCAGTCTTGAAATACGAAAGGCATTGCTGTAGTATGAATAGGTCCACTCACTGTTTATCAAGGGAAGGCATGCAGACAATTTGATCATTATATGCACTTTCGTGTTTTCTTTGGTTTCCTGTTAAAAAAGTATGAATCCCTTTAAATAGCAAAATGCTGAGAAAAATGTATAAAAACTGGCGATCATATGAGCAATTGAAAAAGTATAGAAAAAATAAGGCAACTGAAAAATAAGAGTCTAATTGGAGAAAAAAACAAATTAAGAAATAAAAATAGGGCAACCTATGAAAAATTAGAAAAAAGATACAAACGAAGGAAGGATAAAAAAGCAATACAATAATGGAAATACATAAAAACACACAAATGAAACATATAAATGAATAATGTAAGTGGACATATATTCCCATATATACATAAATATATGTATATCATATAGTTAAGCATATATATATATATATATATATTTATATATATGAACTCATTAGCTAGCGACTAATCAGGCTTTCTCCTTTCTAGGCGCAAACTGTAGCACGTTTATATAATCAGAAAATATACGTATGTACATGTATTCATACATTTATATATTCTTTATACTGTCACTTCTAAAATGTTCATTTCAAATAACACGAGAAAGAATTCTGAAGGGTATGTCACCTTTTCGGCGTGATTTTCTAGCGATTTTGATAGGAATTGACGGCGACTGCATCATTGGGATAACGCTTATTTCATTTGGAGCCAAGAATGATATGTGTGATAATTGTGCTAAGGAAAAATAATGTAAAAGAGGAATAGGAAACAGAAGATGTGAATGCGAAATGAAGTAAAGAAAGGCCTAAGGGAGTACAAAATACAATTAAATGGAGCTAACATTGTACTAATAGCAAACAAAACTACTACTGCATTTAAACCGTAATTATTCTCATATTGTAAGGCAAAAAATGATTCTACCTGCATAATACAAATATAGAGAATAGATCAATTAGATATTCTTTAGTCCAGCAAAAATGTCCCCCACCGATTATCAATCATTTGAAAAAAAAACTACCCATGACATCCATATTGCAGACCCCCCGTTTGTTATCTTTAAGTCTGTAGTTCGATTGAGTATTACGCAAAGTGGGAAATCGAGTTTCTCATTTTGTCTGCAACTGAAACGACTTTTAAAACCCATCCATAGCTATTGATGAATAGACACATTTCCCAGCCACCCAGTTTATTCAAGTCCCTTTCTACTAGGTTTTCAGGAAATGTCCAATCATTCCCTACTATTTCAGTCCTCCGTCTGTTGGGGACTTAAGAGTAGATATATGGATAGATCTAGAACAATGAATGCCACAGATATATGGTTATAAAAAGGCCAGGGTTGCCAGACTTGGGATTATTTCCCTAAACCTTGGGAATTTTTGAAGGTGATGGGATTCTTCTTGAGATTTATTTTTTCGAAAAAACCTTGATGTTAATTTTATTGCAAAATCACTCATGCTTTTGACAGTATCGTTTGATCTAAAATTTTTATAACTGCACAACCACAAAATAGCTGTTTGACTCAAGAGCATAGGGGTGTTGAATATAGGTCTCGTGGTTCAGCCTCCCTTCTCCCTTTATAAGTCATTTGAAATAATAAGGATAAAAGGCAAGTTTAAAGTTCTTACATTCATATCGCTAACTAAATTAACTATTTTCAGTTTAGAAAGGTCGTGTTCGAAAAGGGCGCTTCTCTAAGATTTAAAGGGCATGGTTCTAAAACTTTGTTCAGAGGGCAACAACCCCTGATTCCTAGTCACATGCAGTTCAACTTGTCTTGCTGTTTATATATTAACAAGAAGTAGCGTGTTTGATGCCTACCTTCTGAGGGGACATTTTTGTGGTATTAAAAAGTGGTGCACCCTTAGACTTCGAGGAGATGCTAAAAATGCCACTGTGTTGGGAGCCTACTTTCTAAGGGGCACGTGCCCCCCGGGCAGCACGTCACTGAGTAACAGCAAAATGTGACGTGGATAAATGATGTCATTACAAGTAATCGAACCTTGGGAATATTTTTTGAAAACGATGGATTTTGAGATTTTTTGAGCTTCTGCTTGGGAATTCATTGAATTTTAATCTGGCAACCTTGAAAAAGGCATATGGTTACACATTCTTTGCTGTCGTCAGAAGAAATCATGTCAAAAATTTGGACCAAAACTTATTTAACAGGCCTGGGTAGAAAATGAGAGTATGTCCTTCATATCAATAATAAAAATGAATGAAAGATCTATAACAAATTGGTTTCAACCTTGTGGTGTGCTAATGGCTCGATGGTCCATGTCATCCTTCAGTTCATCTTGACAAGAAGTTGTCTGTGGCACAAACAAAAAGAATAATTAGCTAAGTACCCAGGTGGAGTATCTCAGGGAAGAGGGAGCAAACGAGTACATAATAAACACGAATCCAATTAATATCTATACACATTTTTCACTATTTTGAAAAATTTAGCTGCAAATGATAACACAAAGTATTTAGGGAGCTGTCAATAAGTATGACAGGTACTGGGGTGGAAGCAAATCATTGAAGGTACCAACATTTTCAGACCCCATAAAAATATATTTCATAAATTCTGTAGCCCCACAAAAAAATGCAAAACCTATATGTGCCATTGGGCGAGGGAAAGGATTTTGACTTTTTTGACAATCCAAGGACATAGGAGTTAGAAAACTAAAGGCTTAAGGCCTCTTCTTCTAAGACATTTGGTTCTCATTGTCTACCACATTCATATATGCAAGTTAGAACATAAAAATTAAACAATAGTGAAATTATAAAGCCTAATATCACTATCAAAAACCTACTTTAGTTTCATACCCCCGAAAAAGATCTCTTGAAAAGTTTGAGCCCCACCAAAATCTTCAGAAAATTTCATACCTTTGCAAGCTTGGTTCTGCCCCAATATCTGTCAAAGTTAATGACCGCTCCCTTAGGCCAGTCTAAATAATCAAGTTCGTATCATAGACAAATAGAATCGACAATGCAAATTCAGTACTCACTCCTATCTCTGGCGACTTAAAATTCGAATTCGAAATAATGGGTGCATTTTCTGACATTTGTTTCGGCGTTGTCGCCCTTGCAGGCGTGAAATCATTTGCAAGAGGAGCAGGAGTATTTTCTTTATCATCCCACTCCTCTAAATTTGACTACGAAAGAAAATAGCAGTATCAGTTCAAATAATTTTTATGACACTAGAAGAAAAACAGGACAATTGTTTATGAACGTAAAAAATAACTAATTAATTACATGCCAAATTTGATACACATCACTTATAAACAATTCAACCGGGTTGCACTTAATACTAGGTAATATGGTCCAAAGTGTACAGTATAAATGAACCTCCTTTTATAAGAATCTTGAGGCTGAAATCTCATTGCTTGAATCCGTTAAATAAGAACCCCAAAGAGGCTGAAATGGGAATGGTTCTTATGTAATGGGTTTCGTGCTGGTGATTTAAAAGTCTATGAGTAGCAATTTTCATTAGTTGTCTGCGCTTGTCAAGTTGCACAACATATGACAAGATTATCGTACAAGAATTCTGACTTTAAAGTGTTCTCAAGCATCATCAATAATTCTTGTGCTGAAAACATTGTAGATGTATGCAAAGCAAGTGCCGTATATAAGAACCTTTTTAAGCATCTTACAGGCTGGAATTGAGAATATCATTCCACTAATTAAGAACCTATCCAGGCTGCTTAGGAAAAAAATAGGTTCCTTCATGAGGGTTTCTACTGTAACTCATGGCCAAAACCTCAGTCAATTCATACCTACTTGAAAATCTAACACTACCAATAAAAGAATATATTCAGAGATAGAGGGAGAGAGGGAGAGAGAGAGAGAGACAACGATGTTTTTGCTAAAAATATTCACACTGTGTAACATAAACATTCCAAGCAGCAGAGACTGGTGATTAGATAAAAATTTCGATCTGCTATTAAAATTCATGAACATGATACAAGGTTGCCACTAGCATTTCAAGAAAAAAATTCCCTGATTTTCCCTGTTATTTTCAGTGAAATCCTACTCATTTCCCTCCGATACTCCTACAATCCTCCATTGGGATTTTAACATTTCTTTGTGCAGATATGAGGTTTGGGAGAGCCTTGACCATATATTTAGCCATTCAAATTTTGGCTTCATAAAACACAGAACTGTGCCCCATAAGGACTGCACAGAAGATAATGATACACAAAAGAGTAAATGTTGGCGATTGTCACATTCAATTGAATACGTGACTGGGTATTAGGAAAGTGATTGCTCTTAAGTATGACAATCAGAAACTTAAAAGTTTCCTGATTTTCCCTGATTTTTGAAACATCTTTCCCCGCTGAATTGCCCTGGTTGAACATAAATTCCCTGATTTTCCCTGGAGTCTTTGATTTGGTGGCCAGCCCTGTTGATAGTTATTCTTTGCTACAGTCATTCATTTCAATCAGCATGTGGATACTATATGCAGTGGCGGGCTACAGGGGGATATGAGGGGGCAAATGCCCCCACCTTTTCCCAAGATGGTGCTTGGGACTTTTTAAAAATCGATGAGACAATAATGGGGGGAGGGGGTAGTAGCAAATCTTCAGAGAAGTAGAGGACATGGCCAATAAATTTTCATTGATGCCCTCCACGTTCATAACTCTGGTCACGCCCCTGACTATATGAAAAACTAGCAAAGTCTTACCATCGGGATTGGAGTGTGTTCTGAAATGGATAATCGTTTCATCCTTTCCATAGCCTTTTTTGCTGACGTTATCAAAGCTGTTACAGCCATGTTATTCTGCTTTGCCGATGTTTGCTGCCTCTCTCCTCTGAATATGTGTGCAGGAACAGTCTGCGGGCCTTGTGGAAAGTTGAGAAGCACTGGAAAGGAATAAAGGAGTGAGTTTGAATCTGGCATAGACAGTCACTGATAATTTCAGGAAGGACATCGAGTATTAAAATGAGCTAGTAAATTAATGATAATTAATGATAATTAATGATAATCAATTTATCCCGTTAAGTTGTACTCTCAAGGGGATAGGAAATTGGCCTGAGTTAACGATGTCCGAGTTAACTGAATTTTAGAGTTAACAGAATATCTCAATTAGTGCGATTTTCCTGAGAAGGTACGAAAAAGCCCGAGTAGTCAAGAATATGCTCGGTATCTAAAAGTATTCGTACAAATAAATTAAAAAATCATGTTTCTATGGACCATATTAAAGAATTATAGTAGCTATATTTTCTACATTAGATTTTGATAACGAAACCCTTAAGCATTTTATTCCAACAAAACCTTCAAACTTTTGAATATTGAAGGCGTTTCAGAGAACATTGAGTTGGTAGTCCGAATAAAGCAGAGTGTTTTGGCCGAAAAACCTATAGCTGCCACATTGCGATTTAGCGACAAAACTTTTTGCTTCGCAGCCACCACTCCCCCAGATGCATTAAGGACATACAAACTTGGGT
>WIPJ01002206.1:125804-150134 GCA_018155075.1 Cassiopea andromeda | reverse complement strand
TAGTAAACCTCTAAAAATTTCTAGGAAGATTTTAGTAGCTTCGCCATAATCTTACTCAAGCTCTTCTTCACAAGAAAAAACTGTGCTGCAAAACCTTCGAAATTGACCCGCCATACTGTTTACATTTAGACTTTGATTACCGCGCTAGTCCTTAGGCCTCCAAACGTAGCCGTAGTATCTCACGTAGTGTATCGGAAACTCTCTAATATGAAAACGGAAACTTCACCATCATCAATATCATCTCTGTTTTGAGAATGCAGCTTGTCGTCATTTTTCAGCCTTCAATGACTCATGTCCATATTGCACCTGAGTCTTCAAATATCGAAAGGAGGCTCCAACTGGGTTTGCAGCAGCGGTCTTCAGTTACCGTAGAAATAGACAGGACTTTTTCGGGAATTTTTTTGGCTAACATCTTGGCAATTGCTCGTACTAAGAAAACAGGGACATATATGATTTACATCTTGCTGACAAACTTCCATTTTTGTTCTTGTTTTACTCGATTTTACCTCCGTTTCCACCAAATCCTTGGGGCTTGGAGAGTGCCTCTCAGAGGAATTTAGTTCCGGCGCGAGCATTTAGGACCGGATGCCCTTTCTGACGTTACCAGTGGCATGCGGTGGGCCCAGGACCAAGTTGGTCTTAGTCGAGTGCATTACCGCTAGGCCACGGCTGAAATATTCTTGTTTCTAGCATCTGAAATGGTTTCAATACAGTGGGGGCAGGGGCACCGGAAGCAATTCTGAAAGGCGGGGGCAGGCTCCCCAAAAGGGCACTTTGAAAATTGAATCTTCTCAAAACACGATTGCAGCGGTTCAGTAGGCTGCCTTTGTTGCTACCGATCATTATTCACACCAATTTTCTTAGCAATGTTTTCTGACTGTTTTTAAGTTGTGGAGCTTATCATGAGATTTTGAAGTCTCTTCTGCAAACATGATTACTAAAAACTTTCAATGTGTTAGACATTCTACCATATTTAGTTCCTATTCTAGGGCCCACCATGGTTAGGCCCGAAGAAAAGTTTCAAAACTAGGTTTCTGAGATGGGTGAAAAACGTTATTTTTGGATTGCTTTTTGGAAAAAGTGTATAGAAATATGAGAGGTATATTACTAAATGTTGAAAAGATTTACAGAGCGTGCAATTTGTGCTATACCTCCAAAACTCGGAAAACTGTGCATCAGAGCTGCTAGTAAAAGCGTTATACCAACATAGCGTATGCATTTCAAGTATCTGCTATGTGTGTCTGCTTTTTTGATAATGATTTAATTTGCAGGAAGGAAGAAGTCCCTACTTTTTGCAAACTTTATGTAGATAGCTTGCCCAAGTTTCTTCATTAACTGGAGCTAACTTTCGCTCAAACTTCTATCTAGTAAGACAGGCCCGTAGAGGGCTGAACTGGATTGGGGATGGAGTCATAGATGTGGAAGTCCAAATCAGACTAAGAAGCTCTTGAATGTCACAGATATGCGCCAATTGATCAAAAAGTTTGAGCCAGCTATTCCTGCTACAGCTATGCTGTCAAAAAAGGTAGCATACTCTAAAACGTCGGAAAACGCCTATTTGCAAAGTAAAATGTGCTTGCTTTCGTCATTGATTTTCATGCTGAGAAAGAGCTAACCCTTCGGTCTGGTTTTATCAAATTTTGAAGATGTAGAACAAAGAAATACAAAGCTACGCCAATTTTTCATTTTGCTGAAGCTTGCAACACCTCTACGTACAACCTCGGTGAATTATTTGGGAAGTAATGCCCCCTGCCCTCTCAGTATCTGCAACCCTGTATTAATAGAAAGCCATCTTAGTAGCTGAAGCTCAAAGCAACATACTCCTAAGGCCATATTTTAGATTTTGAAACCATAGTTTAGCTGTGGCTTGCTCAATAATCATAAGCTTGACTCATCATCTGGCGCTGCGTTGAATTGTGCTTGTTGCTTGCAAAACTATTTCAAATATGATTGCCTTTCCACTACTAGCTGGCCCTACATTTGCGATTTCAGTGCATGACCGTATTGGAACAGTTTAGGAGGCAAAATAGTAGTACTGATAAAAGCTAATAAATAGGTGGTTGACTAAGAATTGCCTACAACCTTGAGATCAAAGATGAAAATGCCAATGTTGATCTCCTTTTCAATACATTTTTCTATTGCACTATATGACTAACAAAAAGCTACACGAGGGCACCTGCTGCCTCTGCTGCCCCGTATGATAAGGGAAGGGGCAGCTGCCCCCGCTTCCCCCGTGCTTCCGGCGCCCCTGAGTGGGGAAGATCATAAAATTCATTTTGAGATTGATTTTCCGGGCTAGATTTGCAAAACTAGCAACTATCTGAAACCCAAAAACTCTGAGATCTCAACAGATTCGGGGGTTGAAAAAATCTTGAGTGCTTCAAAAACTTCGGCATCATCCTCGAGCGCTTCAAATAGTGTTCTAGAACAAAGAATGTTATAATAATCTCATCCGCTTTAGGGCCTGTTTACATGAAGTGAGCTAGCCCGGTAAATAGGGCTACCTCGGTGAAGGCGAGATCTGGGTGAACAACGGATCCTGCACTTATTTGACCCCGGTTGACACAGATCTCGGTCACGATTACCCGAGATCTGTGTCAAGCGGGAAGAAAGAAATGTGCCAACTGGGCTAGCCCGGTTAACTGGGACAGAATTAACACAAATGCGCAAGCGCTGCTTTTTGGTGAAGCTCAAACCATGTAACCCATTCATATGATGGAACCACAAAACAGAGTTACATACCACATCGGTTGTCGCGCGGTTAAACAAGGACCGCGTCCTTCAGTAGGGAACCATGCTGAGGTCGAAAAATCTGCTACTGGAACAAACGTTTCCAATCAAGCACATGAGGATCACTACAACGAGGAATACACTCACCGAGACCCTCATGTTGCAATATCTGAAATCAACCAAAAAGCAACACGAATGAAATGGTCAAAAGAAGAGTACAAAGGTGTGATAGAAGCACACCATAGAGCACTTTTAAACCCTAAAATATCAGCCACCATAGATACATAAGATATATGGCGTGAAAAGCACCCTACACTAAGACTTAACATGAATGCAAACAAGTTGGCAAATACTAGAAGGGATATTACTAGAAGGAAAAGATTAACAGAAACTGAAATGCAGATGATTAAAAATAGAGTTTCAGAGGAGATAGGAACTGTGGAACAGAACCACCAAGAAAATTCTATAATAAAAAATGTAACAACATGTGAATAGACTGAAAATGATGAACAAAAAAAAGATACCAGACAAGCTTCAGACCAAGATGGCAACGATAAGATAGTTGCAATGGAAGAAAGTATCTTGAGACTTCTAGAAATTGTGAAAGAAACAGACATTGATAAAAGGCCACCATTACCCAAAATTAGACAGCAGAAAGGCGAAATTTGCTTTAGAAACAGCAAACAGTGCTCTACAAAATATAAAAAAAAATTTTGAACAGCAGCTATCATTGACGGAAGTGAATGAGCTGTTTTATGCCACAGCGTCAGCGGTTGCTGAAGCTTTAGGCCTACGGTCAAGAACAAGGATACATAAGAGACCAGAACCACTAAAGTGGAAAAAAAGAATTGAACGAGAAATTCAAAAGATAAGAGGA
This sequence comes from Cassiopea andromeda, assembly GCA_018155075.1. Taxonomy (NCBI): domain Eukaryota; kingdom Metazoa; phylum Cnidaria; class Scyphozoa; order Rhizostomeae; family Cassiopeidae; genus Cassiopea; species Cassiopea andromeda. Next base: position 146,527 of record WIPJ01002206.1, on the reverse strand, counting down.
GAGATTTCAAGACTATCAGAAGCGAACAAAGACGGCCAAGTAAAAGAAAAGGGAAGGAAATTGATGAGAAATCATAATATAAGATGCAAAAATGACATCCCAACTGTTGTTGAAAAACTCAAACAACAGCTACAAGCAAAACGTCAGAGAATAAGACGGTATGACAAGCGCAAAAATTTTTTCACCTTAACAAAACACACGAACAAAATGCCAAAAAAGTTTTACAGAGAACTAGGAAAGAAGAGTGTAACCATTTACCAAACACCTGAAAAGGAATCTGTTGAAAATTTCTGGTCTAGCATTGGGAAGAAGAAAAGCATCACAATGTGAATGCAGAATGGATTAGGCAAGTAGAGAATGACAATCAAAAGATACCAGAACAAATATGGTCAGATATCTCTTTAGCAGAGACAAAAATAGCAATCAAAAGATCAAAAAATTGGAAATCTCCTGGAAATGATGGAATCGCAAACTTTTTGCTTAAGCATCTAACAGTGCTACATAAAGATATGACATATGCCCATAACAAATGCTTAGAATCCCCAGAGACATGCCCAGACTGGCTGACAAATGGTACCACTTACTTCTTACTGAGAAATGATGAAACTAACAACCCAAAGAACTACCGACCGATCACATGCCTCCATACAATGTACAAGATATTAACATCCATCTTATCAGATAGAGCCTACAAGCACCTGACAAGTAACAGTTTGCTCCAAGTGGAACATAAATGTTGTAGTAAAGGCAGCTATGGATGCAAAGGTCAACTGCTCATAAACAAGGCCATAATAGAAATGACCAAAAGTAGAAAAAGAAATCTAACAACAGCTTGGATAGATTATAAGAAAGCTTTCGATTCTGTCCCTCATAGCTGAATATTAAAATGCATCGAAATGTTTAAGATATCACCAATTATAAGAGAATTTATTAAATCAAGCATGAAGAAATAGATGGCAACTGTTCATTTAAATCATGAGAAGGGGATATTAACATCGAGAAAAATTAACATCAATAATGGAATCTTCCAAGGGGACTTACTATCACCACTTCTTTTCTGCATTGCACTTGCTCCTCTCTCCACGCTCATCAATAAAAGTGGGTACGGTTTCAAAATAAGCAGCATGGTCATCAGTCAATTGTTCCACATGGATGACCTGAAGACCTTTGCAATTAATGATGAAGAGCAACAGAGAATACTCGCTATCATAAAAGCGCAAGACCTAGAGCAAGATAGTACATATCAATACCTTTTCATAAATGAAGGGGTTGGAAATCAGCATGCAAAAATGAAAGAGAAAATGCGAAAAGAATACTATAGGCGGTTAAGGCTAGTACTTGGATCAGAACTCAACGCTGTCAACAGAACTAATGCAATGAACACCCTTGCAGTCCCAGTTGTAACCTACAGTTTTAACATCATTAAATTGACTGTAGAAGATCTTACGAAAATAGACCGTAAAACAAGGAAACTACTGACAATGGGGAAAATGCACTTACCCAAAGCAGACAAAGATAGGCTTTACTTACCAAGAAAATCTGGTGGAAGGGGTCTTATTCAAATTGAAAGAACTTATAAAACCACAACAATAGGCCTTAATGCATACGACAAATAAAAATGGAGATACGCTTCTTGGCATTGTCCGAGATCATGACAAGAGTAGGAATACAAAATCATTGCACTACGAAGCTGTAAAATTTAAGAAAGAGCTTGATATACCAAATATGGCTATCATGCCAAACAAGACCACGATAGAGTATGCCAGACGTATTAAAAGAAAGACTAAAGATCTAGCACTAGAACAGCTTCAACAAATTTGGAAAGAAAAGCCTTCACATGGGCAATACCCAAAGAGATTACAAGACGATGTTAATGAAGTTGAAACAAAGAAATGGCTATCGACATCTGGCCTAAAATCAGAGACTAAATGTCTGAAAACCAACTACTATCGACATAAAATCTTAAAAGATGGAACAAGCCCAATTTGTAGGACCTGCAGCAAGCAGCAAGAGACAATAGACCACCTTGTCTCCGGATGCTCAGAATTAGCGAAAATAGGTATACACAAAGACATAACAAAACAGCAGCCTGTATCCATTGGAAAATTTTTAAGCACTATAACATCAAAGTGACTGACAAATACTATGAACATGAACCAACAACAGTAACAGGACAATGAAGCCACTATATTATGGGGCATGCCAATCCAAATTGACAGAGAAATCAAAGCCAACAGACCTGATATTGTAGTGAAGGATAAAAAACAAAGAACTTGCCAATTAATTGAAAAATCAGTCCCCACGGAAAGAAACACCTCTATAAAAAACAAAAGAGAAGCTCTCAAAATATAAGGACCTGGAAATTGAAATTGAGAAAAATGTGGGGTATGAATACCACAACAATACAAGTAATACTAGGGGCCCTTGGTCTGGTGAAATAAGGGATGGGAAAGTACATCAATAAAATTCAGGGAAACAAATCAATACAAGAAGCTCAAAAGTGTGTCCTCCTTGGAACTGCTCATATTTTGAGGAGGAGTCTGTCCATCAAGTAACCTATACCACCCTGACGACAACCTCAATAAGACCCGGTCTTATCAGTAAGAAAAGCAAGAATCGAAAGAAACAATTACTGTTCAATAATACAATATAAAACAAAATAATAATAAACAATAATAATGTAGTAGGTAAATGAATTCGAAGAATAAAGCTAAGAAAAAAACAGAAAATCAGATGCTGCTGTTTATGCAATATTCAATGATCCATTTACTGTCGGGAGCAAACTCGTTAAGTTATATATCTATGCAAATGGTGAAATATGGATTTCTGTAGTAGTAAACATTGCAGATAACAACTTAACTGGTATCAACGATTGCTAAACGTTACTTTCCTCCACCTCTAACAATGGATCATCAGGACATTAGATCCAAAATAGCCCGGCAACAGCGGTTAGCCCGTCTCATATAAACGCAATACTAAATCATCTCACCTTTACTGAAGAAGCCCGGTAACCCGGGCTAGCTCATTTCATATGAACAGGCCCTTAGAGAGCATGCCTTTTTAACTATGACACACATGGACGTAGGAACCGAGGGGCATAGGGAGCACATGCCCCCCCCACTTTTCACAAATTTGTACATGAAGTGCCCCTTTTTAGGTACATAGCTATCCTTTCTACATGTGAAGGTACCCCCTGAATGCATGTGCCCCCCACCCACTTTCTAAAATCCTTCCTACGTCCTTGATGACACACATGCGAGTTCATCATCGCAGTCATTGGCTGCCTATTTAAAGATATTCGGCTGGACCCACTTGTGGCACTAAGTTAACGGACCTTTGTTCATAACTTGAAAGTGAATAAAACACAAGATGAATGTTGGGTTGTCCTTATTACTGTTGTACTTCAAGGAGCAAAGTTGTAAAATTTTGGGGTTAGACTGTGAGACCTTGCGATAGGATACGAAACTTCGAATTTCACGGAAAAATTGAGACTTGGAAGCTCTGTTTGAAAGAAGAAAACTTGCTAAAAAACTGTCGACCATCATGAGCAAATAATCGAGATGAATACATAAAGCTTATGATGGTACAATCCATTCTATTAATAAGCTATACTACACCATGTTAGCAATAAAGATATCAGCACTACACTAGCGTCAGTACAGTGAAAAAAACTAAACAAAAAGATTGAATGCTAGAAAAAGACAGAGTATGCAAAAGAAGATTGAGGCTTATAAGTAACTTTCAAAGAGGAACCAAACAAGTAAGGAACTATAAGGGCGTTGGAACTGGTTGGGGTTCTGTGTGAGTTGTAGGTTCACAGAACCTACATATTTTCGTAGGTTCTGTGTGAGTTGTTCCAAGTTCCATTTCTCCCAATTGCCATCTCCTTGAGTGATTATTTTTCACTGGACCCAAGTTCACTGGTCCAGAAGGATGTACAGTGAAACCTGCCTTAATGGCCACCTCTATAAAACGACCACCTGTCATAGCAGTCATCAATTAACTCACCCTTACAACTTACTTAGTAATTTACCTTGATAGAGCATTCACCTCCCTAATGAGGTCAGTAGCGATTTTCGCTAGGACCAGCAGTAGCATTTTCCCTGTGTAAAACAGTCAATCACCTTATTAAATTCACCAGAGGTACTGGAACAAACAGCAACTCAATCCACGCAGCTTCGGGGTGCTTCTAAAGTAATCACACTGTCTATCTGTGCTTGACAAGAAACTCTTGCAATTTGACGATAATTCCTTCCAGGCACGTGCAGTTCAAAAATACAACATCAACAAATAACATCCCTCTATCGTACTTGACCTGTACAAAATGGCGACCTTCTACAAAGGCCAAAATTGTTCAGTCTCTTGAGCGTCCTTTAAAGGCAGGTTTCACTGTATACCGTGTATTGTGCTGATTTCAGTTTTTTCATCATAGCAAGAGTGTGCACGATTCGAGACAGTTTGTTATGGAAGTCATAGATACTTGCAGTTTTCTGGATGTTTGTGATATGATGCAATCCTTTACTTTCCTTGATCATTGCCTTGTGAACTTGAATATCCTCTCCTTAAGTTGATAGTCTGATTTCCTTGGCTTGATTGTACCCCTCAATGGTATGCGGAAGGTCCAAAATTTCCTCTCTCGGCTTCTTCTTCATGAGTTCTAGGGGATAATTGAACTTACTGATTTGAGAAATGATATATCCGTTAACTTCCAAAGTGAACTGGTTCCAGAATCAAAGCCAATCTTTGTAGTTCTCATAATATATATCAATTGTGTACCTTTACAGCTTGATAAATTGTGCTGCAAATGATGGTGCAGCCAATTAAATAGTTGACATGTTCTTCACATCCTTTTGCATTTGTATTTTCTGTTTGAACCATTCATTTGCCTGCTGGATATTACGTACTGTCACTGCCTCAATTCACTGCCTCAGTTTCCTTTTGTTCCCTTATCCATTCTTTAGCCAATTCGTTGTTGATCAGTTGGTGTCTCTTTTGCACTTGTTGTTTGCCTTCCTCCTTTTCTGTCTCCAACCTCTTGCTTTTAAGAGCCTTTCTAGCGTCCCAAAATGCCACCAGCTGCTCCTGCTATGTCCTTCACCAGGCTGCCGTCTCCTCCAGGGGGCTATCTTGTTCCAGCATTGTATCCTTTGTTCTGTTAATCGAAGCTACGATCCTCTTGATAAGCTTTCCAACCCGTTCCAGCAGAACTTTGTTGTCTTCTGTGTCTTGATCATCCATTTCATTCGTAATTCTTCAAGATCCATCTAGGCATACTTCTAAATCTTCTTGTATCGTTTCATGGCTATTCCTGGTTCCAGCTTTTACTGCTTTCATGAGTTTCACGACAATTGGAATGTGCGGAATGTGGGATCAGAGTCGAAAGCATGATGTTGTACAACTGTCTGTACAGGCTTGTATTCTCCAAATACTGCGACATGAATATTGAACAATCAGCAATGCTCCTCCAGATGTGCTTTTGTGTCCTGGCTGGGTCACCGATTTCAGTGTGGGGAATTAAAGATCTGAGACACCTCAAACCTTCCTGTGACACTGAATATTTGCCATGTCATTTGTTGCTTGTTTTGAATTAGGCCCACAATATATGCCAGTATAACATTCCTCAATTATTTCAACCCAGTATGTAGTTCCAAGTTTCCTAAATTACTGGGTGTCTTGTATTAGGTTGCCTATAAACCGGCTTTTTATTTAAAAAAAAGAGCGTGTAAATGACAACTGTTGCTTCACTCACCTTGACTAGCTCCAAGACAGCATTTCTGATAGCGTGATCTATTGTAATACTACCCACACCATCGTCAACAATTTCCTCTGCACCTTCGTCTTCATTTACTTCACCATTAAGCTCAATACCATTGCTCTGTTCTCTATCTAATGCAACTCCAGTTCTGCTCCTTTTCGATTTACCTCCACGCTTTTGATTCTTCTGTCCTCTCTTTCTCTTCTGAGAAACTGGTGATTGAGATACATGAAACATCTACACTAGTGGCGCAACCGACATAGGTTGGGGCTATGAAAACTCCTAGGGGCCCCCAAGCATTTGAGGTCCTGGAGGGGCCCCACAGAGACAAGTTTCTTTGTCTTATTCAGAGGGTAAATGAGATGAGACCCCAATCTTACTGAATTCCTAAGGGCCTTAGTATCTTTGTTATGGTACTGGCCTACATTTCACATTGTAAAGTAAGAATATGGATAAGAATGATAGCATGTAAAAGAGCAAATTCATATGAATAGGAAAACAGAATAAGGGAGGCATGGGTGCCAGAGCAGGCAAAGCAAGGGGGCTATATCATGCATACAATGACAATAAAGACTGCAATGATTATATTACTGGTGCTGTTGAAGATGGTAATTGCTATGGCTGTAATCTGAAGTAATAGAACCTCATCTTGGTGGGTGGCAGGTCCCTATACTATCACTCTGCATGAACATGTGACACCAGAAGTACCAACAAAGGGTAACATAAGAGGTAGATGCCCAGAACATATGATGCTTTGCTCATCTAACTCCCCACCCACTGGCATGCTTATAGGGTAGCTCCCCAAATAGAACTCTCACAACCCAATGAAGGCACGTTGCTCTTGTGGCAGCATTGCTGGAAACCACCCACGCTTACCCTACGATAGCAGGTGAGGCTAGCAGTTGCAACAACAGGTGAAGAAAAAAGGGCTCTAATAGCCAACCAAAGTCAGTGGGCCTTCTCATAGTAGCTGCTAGTCCACTATGCTTACACCCTATGCAGACATGTAATGCAAGAGACACCAACAAGGGGTGCTATAATAGGGCAAAGACCTCTAGCACATCTGGAGCCTGGCTTATTCAACTCCCCATTCACTAGGGTGTTCATTGGGTAGCCACCCCAATGATAATTTCAAAATCCACTGAAGGCAAGTCCCTCTTTTGTCTGCACTGCTGGAAGCTCCCCCTCCCCCATACCTACCCAATGACAACAGGTGAGGGATGGCAGCTGCATCATCAGTATCAGAAACACTTTTGATACTCAATAAGAAATAATGAACTTACAACCAGATCTTGGCCATCTTGCTAAATTTTCCACTGACTTAGCTAGCAATGTTTGATTCAAAATGCCATGAGCTCCACTCCCTATTTGGATGATTCAAAACAGTTAAAAGCATATGAACAACAGTGTACAAAAAATGCAGCATCATACTTAGTGAATTAAAAGCAGATAAATTCTAATAAATCATGGGCCAACAGTTATTCAAAGACAAGATATCATTCCTTCCATGATTGATACTAATCAGCTTCCACAAAAATAGACCACTGATATGCAGCATTGGTCAGATTTCTTTCTATAGCCAAAAGAGTGCATTGAGATGAAACATGATATCTTCCAATGCAAGATAGTGCTCCATACAATAAACATCTTCTGCTTGAGAGTTGGGGTGGTCTTAGGGGGGCTAAAGCTCTTCCCATTACAGATTGCTAACTGCTATCAGAAAATAACTTAGAGCTATAAACATATTCTTTTTAGTAATGTATTGGTCTTAGTTAGTACTTAAATATACTGTTAACAAATCAAGGACAAAAAAACCTAAGGGCTTCCCATATGATAATAAAGGGGAGGAAAGCTTTACACTTTGGTAAAGTTGAAAGTGTCCCACTACCTACAAAAGGGATGAAGAGCATAACTGTTATTCTTCTCAAAACAATAACTATGATTCTTCTTACCAGGAATTAAAACAAGAGATAGGTAGATACTTGAAGCAATCACACTTGAAACATCTTGCCAAGATGGTGGTGAAGTCTGAAAACAATATTCTCATTGAAATAAATCCTTTGAACTATACAAAGAACAAATTATGAAATCTTTTTCAATATTTCTTATAAAACACCACAGAGATATGCATTTCCAATTAAACATATCAATCAGAACAGACAACAAGAAATCCATGTGAGCTACCTTCTTGTAAATATGCCAGACCAAACAAAGACTTCAATAAGTGGCAATTCTGCTTGTTTGTGACAATCCCAGGGGGTACTCCTTACTTTTCTATATGGGGGGCTCGTGTCAATATTTGGGGTCTGAGATTTTACAAGAAAATCATATTTGGGGTATGTGAATTTCAGCTCAAAGAAAAATTCAATATTTGGAGTCTGAAAATTACAGCTTATGAAAAATTAGATATTTGGAGATTGAGAACTATAACAAAGTTACAAAAGAAAACCAAATTCTAAAGTTTTAATACAATAGACATAAACTTGTGATATTCAACAAAAATTTCCAACAGTGGAAGTCAAAAATATGTGACAATATTTAGGGTCTGAAAATTTTGAGATTCAATACTTGGGGGCCAGCAAAAAACCTTGACATGGACCCCTGTATAGAAAAGTAGGGAGTAAACCCCAGGGTGACAAGTCCGATGCTATGCTTTAAAGCTATGAAGACCTGTGGGTTCCATCTAATGTGTCATTAACACTTTAGTGATATCATGTTTTAACCTTGCTTGTTACACCACATTACATATTGCATATAGCTCACAGGTCCTTGGGATAACATGGTTGTGAAATCCTATGATTGAATCTCACTTAACATCTTGTAGCTCATATAAGTGTTAGAAAACATTTATGAAAGCATTTTAATGGAAGTGACCAACCTTTCCTTTCAAAGTAAGGAATGAAGCTAGTACAGTAAGGAATGCCTTGTTTTGGATACCCTGATCAGGTAGTAATATCCAAAATTCTGCAAAAAAGGAAAAATCATTTTGCTTTATCACAGAAAGTTAATATTAACAACATAAAGTAATAATGAATTAAGAAGCTAATACTTTATGATACATAAAAAGGTGTCTATATGGGAGAAACAACTTATTGCAGCACCTCTTTCTGCTGAAACTGACTTCCTAGGGTATCCACCTCTTTTCAGGCACTATGGTGCATTCCCTGTAAATCACGCCCGAGGTACACCAGTAGTTACTCAGATGTATACCAACATCCAATGTTGAGGTACACCTCAGGCACAAAGATTAAAAGAACCATGCACCAAGATTTGCATAATATTGTGCCAGTAAGTCAAAGAGTATAGTTAAGGCTATTGCCACACTGACAGGAAAGCTAACTCCACTCTGGAGATCTTCAGGACTAAGTGCATGAAAATGGCACCTTGGCTCAGGGATCATGTTACTAACTTACTAAGTGAACAAATGGATACAGATAAACCAAAGCTTTCTTATCAAAGGTTTGTAATTGTTTACAATGATGAGAATGAAACTTTCTCCAAAGTTATAGGAAAAGGGAAGTTGAATACATCCTACCAAGTGGACGTTATAAGTTTGGCTACCAATTTCCCATCCACCTTTCAGATACATCAGCTCAGATTGGAAACTCTGAATAATGAGCAGGGAAATTGTATTGTGGCCTAGAAATTGTGTGGCTCTAAGTAGATTGGATAAGAATTTTGTATGGCTGAGAATAAGGCACGGTTGAGAGTACAGTACAAAATCATCTGGCCAGAAGAATTTTGAGCAGCTGGATAGCCATTTAAGAAGAATTGCAAGGCTGCAACTGTGGATGACAGCTGATATGCGTGGGGGCAATATCCACAATGCAAGGCAAAAAGTCCAAGTTGGGGGTCAGCAATGAACCACTAAATGGATTCTAGTTTGCTACTAAATGAGCAAATTGAAGTATGCAATCAGCAGTAGTTTTGCATCCCTTTGCAGCTTTCATGAATAGAGGCAGGCTAACAAAATGGTGGAGTGTGTTAAGACCTGATATCCAGGGGTGAGGCTGAAGAAAATTGTTGGTAGGGTGTACCACTCTAATTTGCCAACAAACAGACTTTGTTTGCATCCAATTTGCTAACAAAGAAGACTTCCATTGAATCTTATCAGTAATACAATGTTGACGAGCACTATTGATATGCAGCAAACACGCTGACAAGCTAAATATTGGGGTGTGGTACCCCACACCCCCTAAGGGTACACTTCTGTTGATATCATAACATACTACAGCATCCCTAAATATACCCTTAAATCAGAACTTTAATAGTTCATTATGCACAAATATACATACATAAATGCATATATATATATATATATATATATATATATTTATATATTTAAAATACACATATATTTTTAAAAATATATATACATATTTTTAAAAAAATATATATTTATATATATATCCATCACACAATGTTACTACCTTAGTAAAATAAATGTGATGGCACGAGATAAGAAATGATTAGACTTACTGTTTGAATCTTCAATCGTAAGCCAGCTTTTTGAAACGTCGCGAAGTTCACTCAAAGTTGACACAAAATAATTACTATCTTTTGCATTTTCGCTTACCACAGCAGGAAGCCCTTCAATTTCACAAAAATTACCGGCAATAGCCTCCTCGATCCAATGCGAATCTACTTCGGTTACTCGTAGGTCATGTACTAAGGAAAGTGTCTTTTCAAACACTATTGGAAACTGGACTGTACTCTCCTCCATTGGCTTCATTGAGATTGTAATAAAAGTCTAATTCCTACCTCTGATCTCTTGGTCCTAGTTTGGCGCGGTTTTTGCATTGATAATCTCGTAAACCCAAGCGAAAGCAGAGTCAACTGCGCTGACTTCTGCCTCGTTTCCAATAATTAAGCTAATATTTCCTTCAAAATCGCAGCGAAATAAACCAGGAAGTCTCATAGGATACTTTACGTCTACTCATGTTATTGGCCACAAAATGCTAAGTGAAGCTGTTGATGCCGTATTACGGACATTTGCAAAGCATACTGGAAAAGTTGGCGATGGTTGGTATTGAGCCCAAGTTGGAATATTGTTATCATAATGTCATTTTGACTGCCAGAGTGCTTTCCATGGACTTGGGCCCGTAACTTTGAAACTAATGGAAAAGTGTGTGCAATTTCTTGGTTAGCTGGTGTGTAAAATTGGTTGGGAATTGATTTTCTTTGTTATTGTCTCAGCTTGATGTTCAGACATGTCTGAAATATGCATGCTTGTGTGCTCGCTTTAGAATAGTGGTGTGCAGACCCATGTTCTTCCAATGTGTAGTCTAAACCTAGATTGGGATTTTTGCCTTGCGCACATCAGCTGTCAGCTGCAGTTATAGCCGCGTAATTCTTGTAAAATGATTATTTCAGCCGTGCAAAATTCTTCTAGCAAGAAAATTTGGGCACAATTTTGTGCAATTTGGGCAATTGTTTTACTCAAAATTCCTATCCAAGCTACTTGTAGCCACGTAATTTCTAGGCCATGAAGCAAATCCCCCACGCATTAGTTAAATTTTCCAATTTGGCATCAAGGGAATAAGCTGCTGACCTCCATCAGTCTTTCCTAGACCATCCACAACCACATCTCACCTCCTGAAGAATCCTACCACACCCATGCAGGATAGTGAAGAATGTGGCAGCTGCAGGTGTGAGATCTGGCATACGCAGGGGTGTGGTCATTGTTGCTAAGGTGTTTGGTGAAGGCCTAGCCAGATTATTAGCAACATCTGATGACAGATATTCACTTATTCTCTCTATGAATGCAAGAGTAGTTCTCATGAGCTCAGTTAAGTGTTGACTAGATGTAGGTGTAAAGAACATGGGTCTGCACACTATTATTTTAATGTATGCACACATGCATGCATAGTTGCATGTATGAACATTAACTACACATGTGCATATGTGACCTTAACTTGCTAGCACATCTGAGATCTCATTGAAAAACTTCCATATTCCTCATTATGGTCCATGCATGTGTAAATCTTGCACCTGCAGCTTCCAAGTTCCTCACTATGGATCCCCTAGGGTAGTGATCCCTTACCACCAGGCTGTAGACCAGTACCTGTCCATACATCAATTGATACTGGGCAGTACAAGCACTATTTTGCTATTTCTTGTGTCAATCACCATGACAGAACTTTGCAATATAGCACAAGCATGTATTCTAAGAAGTTTACCTGGCGGAATGAACTATCTGTATCCATTCCTCTGGCCGGATAATAATGTCAAGAGCTAGATAGTCTGTGGTCACAAAACGTTGGTGACTGCTACCCTAGTGCACCAAATTTACATGGAAAGCACTTTGGGTTGATTGCAATTAATAAACCAATTTCATTTATCACTGTTTAGACATTAAATTTTGTTTAAAAGGGATCTTCATTGACTTTGTATGGATCTACTGCTATGTTGCTGCTTTTTGTTATTTCAAATTTTGGCCTGGAACCTATTGGTAAGAGCAAAAATTACATTTCCTTGTTGGTGGAAAGTTTTATGCTGTGGTCATTGAATAGCTTCTTTGAGCCCATCTATGGGGAAGTTTGGATATAGTGTCTCCAAGAATGGTTCTTGGTTATTGCTCTTTTTCTAGTTAATGTAAAAGATACCTTGAGTGAATTTTGGATTGCAAAGAGTGCAGGCAGAGATGGATTATCTGACATAAGATATGAATCTGAAACAAGAAGAGATGGATCATGTGTGTGTTTTGTAACTCTTCCTGGAGGTAGCTGCTTTGGCAGTTTTGAAGAATGCAGAACAACATCAGAGGCTCAAAAAAATGCTGCAAAGATTGCTTTAGTGCACTCTGTTTTTAATGACCATGTTTCAAGGTATGAGGAGTTAGAGGTGTTGGTAAAATCAATATTTAATAAAATCATTAATTTTTTGCAAGAATAAAATTTACAAGATTATTCAGGCTCAGAATTGCTGAAATTTAAGAATAAGTTAAGAAAAATGCAAGGCTCAAGGAGAATTTTTGTGTATCTGAGCTATAGTTCAGCTTGTAGATTAACTTTTTCACTACCAATAAACATTTAGTATTCTGTCCCACTCTAGTTTGCTTTATGATGTAGTACAATATCAATAAAGATTTGAATATAATCCTTTGGTTTTTAGACCTAGTTAGACCTTTGATATTTAAGAATGATTTTAAAATAATCTAAGATTGAAAACTGCAGAAATGTAAGATTATTAAGGCTCAGCAAAAATTAGGTGTTCTTATAAAAAAAAGTAGGTATTGCAAGCAGTTTTGGCATTGCGAGGTGAAAGAAATGATGTAAAAGTGATAATCCTTTATGTATGCACCATTTTTGCTGCTGAGTTACAAATATTGTACATTGAATAAGTGATCATATTGGTATTGGTGATAATTATTGCAACCAAACACTAATAGTATTTTATGGTAACTATTTAACATTAGGTCACTCTTCTGTGGCTTTTCACTATAGTTAACTTTGTCCACTTTTTAGTACTTTTTGTTTTTTGTTCATAATTTTGATTGTTTGAAATCAGTGAACAGCTGTGAATTTTATTAGGACTATGTAAAATTAATTACATAATTTCAGGCAGGCAGTTTCCCTTATGAGAGTCACTCCAACAATATTGAAAAATTCACGAAATGAATATAGTGTTTTGTGAACAGTGTCACAACTTTTCAAGCTACTCTCCACTAGTATCTATACAACCATTCACTGCCAGTAACTTTTTTCAATTTTTAGGTCATAAACTACCATTGTAAAGTTACTTTTTGTTGCCCATGGTGATAGTTGATGATAGCTTTTAAAAAGAAAAGATTGTATAATTGCTTTTTGAATGGTAGAAAGATATTAGGAAGAGTCTTCTGTTCAAAACTGTAGGGTGATAACAGAGAAGTTCATAGAGGAAGCTGTCACTGAGGCAAGGAAAAGTTCTGGTGAGGGAGACCCTGGAATAGAGGCATTTAGATTCATGTTATCTGAGAACCTTGGGAAAACAATGTTGGAATTCCAAGAAATAATGGCAGTGTTTTCCTTGTTGCAATGGAATGGAGATCTCAAAGAAATGGCAGACAATAAAATGAGCCAAAAAGATGTCATTTCACAATTTTCACACAAAAAAATTGATAAAAATATGCGAGAAGATATGGCAAGTAATTGGTTCAAGAAGGAGAAGAGCAAACCTGGTACAATTGCCAAGGAATTAGCAGATATTGAAATTCAGCTGCAAACATTTAGGCATGCAGGACAAGAATTGCGCTTTTGCAAAGAGAAAAGGGATATCATGATGTATGCCATTAATTGCATGTTGCATGGTTAGCACTTGTTATATCATTACATCTTATATATTGTTTCATTTCAATAGTGTTTGACTGCAGTGATCTACTCCTTGATCAATTTGAAGCTCATGTAGGTTTTCACCACACATTACATATTTTTGGCCAAAAGACTTAGCAAGGGAACCAAGCAGCCCACAACACCAAATGACTTTGAGATAGTTTGAGTGTAAATAGATTACCATAATAGTTAGACTCATAATTTCTGCTTATGTGAGAACTTTTTGCATTTATTCTAAATGTTCATTTTTCCTCTGGACCTTTGGATTTACCTGTATTTTGGATATATACTCTGTGGTGGATATTTTGAGAGACAAATGGGGGTGGTCACCCCCCTCCCAATATTTTCAGACTTGCCAAATGTTACACACAGTTCACTAGTAGTAACTCACAGGAAGTAATAAAGAACAATGTACAAGTCTGTATGTTGGTATGAGATTGCTTAACTTTGGCCTAGCTTTTGTTCTTGTTCCTACATTGTTCTTAGTCATCAAAACTCAATGAAAGCAGGTTAGGGAATCAGTTTTCTTTCTCAGCATAAAGATCGCAGAGTAAAACAACTTATATCCTACTTTACAGAAGGGTGTTTTTTGGCACTCTGCAGGGCATGACCTCAGAAATTTTTTCTGATGGCAAGCCCTTAGACATCCAGTTTCCTCACTCATTATGCATGGTTTCATAGCTATAGCCTTCCAACTACTTTGTCTCCATTCAATATGATGTTGCTCAAGGTTTTCCATATAAGTTTTACATGACATGCACCTTAGCTTTCACAAGGTTTTTGCCCCCCTTCCAAAATGTAAGAATTTCTGCCACTGTCCATACTATATAGGGAACATGATTTGTTCAACTAGTAGTACAACAATTTTTAGAGTTTCACAAACTCTCAGGGAAACTAGTATGTCATTGTATAGTATTAGAATGCGAATCATTTTGCTAGCTGCCAACTTTGTGTAAGCATTGGTCAAGTAAGACCATGTATAGATGATATTCCTGTACAGTTTATTTTTAATGTGAAAGTGTGATATTTGACTATGCTTTAACACTTGATGGTGTTAGTATGTCTAGTTTTTTCATCTACATTTTGTGAAAAGTATTTCATATTTAGCAGAACATCACTTTTTAAATTACTACCACATTGTTTTCAGTTGTCATTTACATTCCTTTGTTTTAAAAATAGTCTCCTTCTATTGCCAATACTTTACATATATATTTATAACACCTGATGAACTTTTAGCGTTCACAGAACTTTCACACAATGACAGGCCAGAAAAAAATCCACCATAGTATGCAGGATATCAGACAAGGAAAAGTGAGAATATAAAATTTGCAAATTTAAATACATGCACCCTGAACCACAAAATTACTAAATCAACACCACTACTACAGTATACAGATATATTAAAGGTCAAGATTGAATACAAAATATCAATAATCTAAAAAATGATTGCTCTGCTTTGTATTATTTGCTATTTTCCATTGCCTAAGTTTGGGCAAAATACCTTTCTCTGAGACTGCAAGTAAACATAATTGCTTCATATTTCAAGACAATGATTTACCAGTGCAAAACTGGCTGTCTTCAGATAAGCCTGGCCAACTATAAATGAAACACCTTCACAAACTGTGCTTTATCAATGGATGGTAATGGATGCTAGAAGTGTGTTACATACTGTATTCTTAACCATGCCATATAATTATACTCTGACATGTATTGCTGTGACTTAGAATTAAAGGCTATAAGCAAGGGCAGGTTCCATATTGTTAACTAAGGCATCAAATGATTACAACACCCTGACTGTGCCCAGGAAACAAAAACATAGCATGTGTGAGGATGTTCTTACATAAGATTTGAAATGTAGTATGTAAAACCTGGGAATTTGCATGCTTAAAAGTTCCTTCTCTGCTTAGCTTAGACTTATTATTCATGTATGATGTTGCAGGTGCAGCTTATAATCAAGGATGACATATTTTTATAAACTCTATTTGCTGAGGTTTAACAATCCCAAGTTATATTTGAAAACATACAACATGCAAACTCTTGCCATTAGTGAGCTTCTTTGAATAAGTGCTCATATGAGTCTCACACCTTTCAACTGTCCTTAGGGGCTGGAACTTCAAGTAAAGTAACGTGAAAACCTGCTTCAAGAAACAGCTACTGATAAATGGGAGTATTCTTTAACAATAATTACATAAAGTATTTTCTCCTAAATGACCCTAAGCTTAATATCATTTACTTGCCAAAGAAATCCTTTCTCAAGACATCTTTGTCATTAAGCAACTTGTTTTGCTAAAACAAAATAGTATTGCCCTACTATGTGTCTCCCATGCCCTCCAAGCATGCATAAGGACTGATATATTGAACACAATTTAAAGTACTCTGGTATTTGCATCATTACATACAAGGTTATATCTTTAAAACAATCTAAAGTCCCATTAAATAAAATAAAATATAGATAGCTCCCCATTGATGATGAATTGTGGTAAAGCATAACAAGGAAAACCATCATGGAGAAAAATAAAATTATTATGTGCATAGTAACAGTTTAAAATACCTGAAATCTAGTAAATAATTTGTTTTCTCCCATTTACTGTCTAATGTCTCATTTTTATGCCATTAACTTCAACTTTCAAAAATTTGAAATACATTGATTCTAGAATGATATTACTGTAATGATGTGATTAAGTCACCAGGGGCTTATTTTTCAGAAATGATTTTTAAAGTTGGGGGCTTATTCAAGGTGGGACTTGATAGAAGGGAGGGCCTATTCAATCTACATATCTGGAGGTGAAAAAAGTGAAAGAACATGAAATACTCTTTATAAGAAGCTTCTAGAAAAGAATAATACTCTAATGGATTGATTCAAATGTAAATAGAGATGGAATCAAGGAAGAGAAAGTTGTTTCTATCAAATGTTAGCAAATAAGAGCAGACCTTTTGACCTGTATTATACTGAGCCCAAATATTTTCCATTGGGCCTTATTCAAGAGTGGGGGCTTATTTTTCAGAAAGCAACTTTGTGGTAGGGGCTTATTTGAGGGGGATTAATCAAAGGAAGGGGTTTAATTGAGTCACTACAGTAAGTAATATAGTTGATACAATGTAGAATACCACAATATAATACCAATATACTAATGCTCAAACCATAAGAACTAAGAACAACTTACTGGTGATGAAAGAAAAACTACAAAAAGACTTCTTCAAAAAGGATAGGTGCTATAGTAAACTGCACTATACCTATCAGTAAAAGTCAATTTCTTCTAAATAAAACACTTCAATAGAATTGCATCATTTTCAAAGCTATAAGTATTTTCAACATCATGATCTCTCAGACAGACAGCTGCTATCTTCCCTGCTGTAAAATTCTTTTCTCACTAGTACCTATCATTCTATTTGGTATATATAAAAAACACTAAAATCACAAAGCAACATTAATAAGTACCTGGCAAGCAACATGAAAATAGCATCTTTTGAATTTCTAAAAGCAGCACATTTTAAAGATTAAAATACCTGAGCATATACAATTTTAACATCCTGTGTGATAAGATTTACAAATCACATACATTCTTGAGATAGCAGATCCTGATAATGCAATAATAGCATGACCAAGTCCTACTGTGTAAGGTTATTTATTGCCATATACCAAGAGTCACATCCTGTACTGAAAAATATTGAAATTACTAGCATTCAAGAACAGCTAAGACACATCTGAACTGTCTCATAGTAAAAGATCATCAAAATCAGGAGCAACCTTTTGTGCACTGTATCATACACAAAAGCAAAAGCTAATCACAGCCTCTCTTTTCATCATGCAAACAACCTACCCATGTGCAACCACTTTCCATGAAGAATGCAGTCCCATGTATGTGTCCACATATGCAAAATTTCCAGCATGAGGGCAAGATCACCTGTACCAAACTGGCTATTCAATAAGGAATGACAGGTGCCAAATACAAACTTTCTTGCACAACTTCAACACTAATGACTAACAACATTTGCTTGTTTGTTTTGTCTTATTGTTTCCTAAATAAGACATGGCACCCATGTCAGCTGCATGGTACTCTATTTTTTATATTACTTGTACTTCTGACACACAGACTTTGGTTCACATGTGCAACTTTAAAACATTAGGAGTGATCTCTTGTGCAAACAAGGGTACATATTAAAAGTGATGCTTGTGCACCAATTTCTTCTGGTCATGGAATGAGGACTTTTCAATTAGCATTGAGAAATCTGTGGCATTTTCAAAATCCTGGGGTGCAGTTAATTATAAGAATTCACACTTTACAAAGGTATAACTTGCAATTTACTCAGATTAACTAAAAACTACCATATTAGTTATAACTTTAATCATCTGGCACAACTCTATACATGTCAAGTGATGACTGCAGTTTATTGATGATCTAAAATAGAATAATGATAGCAAAATGTTACAAATAGAAGCTTTGGATATTACACCCTAATGTATTGAAAGAGAACCTCATGCATGATCTCTCTAAAATTGTACAGTACTCCCTTCTCCCAGAAAATACTGTATGTTACCAAAAGACAGTCCAGTATTTCAAACATAATTCTGGAAGTCATTTGATAAGGTAGAGTAGCCAGTTCAAGCCAGTGAATACACCATAGATCAGGTCAGTAGGCTAACAGTGTGGTCTAGTAACATTACATGTACACTACTGTGATAGAATCATTCTGAAAGTTAATGCTTTTAAATGAATATAATGCCAGGAACAATACAGCTAGCTATCTTTCTTGGGCTAGCTTTCTGAAAGATAACATGGCAAGATGCTCAACATCCTAAAAATCATATTTCAAATTACCTCTTGGTGAAATTTAATCTGCTCTTGTAGGAAGTGTTGTGATTGTGCCTTGAAGTCTCTAACACGCTCCCGTTGAAAATGATTAATTTCAGCTAAAAAAATATGGAATGCATTGTCAATAACAAAACACAAAAGAAATAATGTTAAATAGCTAAACAGATAAGTTGAAGCTCTATACCTGAAGATTGTAATGGAATGATAATAGTTAGCATATAGAAAAAACAAAAGAAAATTCCTGACTATTTAATTGTTCTCTAGACACATATATACAAAAAACTGTAAAAAAATCAATCAGAACCAAATCCACTATGAATCATACCAAAAATGCAATTTGTCATGACATCAACTCTTGATGCAACATCACATACTTCAGTGTACTATATGAACCAACAGAAATTCAAATTGGTTTTACATTGAAAATTGGTAAGCATGAAAGCTTCATTAAGACACTGCCCCTACCATAAGGTTTTTCACAGTAAATACATTAAAAAATAAACTAAATAAATAAATGAATAAAATATCTAAAGAAATGAAATAAAATATGCTATCTATTTCTGTTTAAGACACAAAATTTTGAGTTTCCATTTTCTATATGTAACTACACAGTTTAATATGAGCTCAAAGTTTATATTCTTTATACAAAATTAAGTGGCTAAAGTATGAGTTTTAAAGAATTTGAATTTTCTAGAGGTTGGAGCTCATATCAAACTTGTTGGAAGTGCATTGAAATCTTGAATGCTCCTGTAGTAGAACGTTTTGCGAGAGCTCATGCAAATTGATCACTTGTCTTGCATAGCGACTATGAATATCTCTACTATACCAATCCTGAGAAAAGTGTTTGTAAATTCTTAATGAGGGGTGGTATGTGCAATTGGAGGAAGAGGTGACAGAATTGGAAGGAAGTTTTAAAAAATAATGCCAGACATGGAAGCTAGTCTCATTTATCTAAGTAGAAGCACTGTTTTAGCACTGTCAGGCTTCTTACATCATTATGCCAGTGTGCATAGAACTTTGAATGTATTTCCATTGTCTCTCTGTAGCTATTTCAGTAGCCTTATTACCCTGCCAACAATACCACAATTCCTTGTTGGAAGGGTCAGCCTTTGGCACAAGATTTGTAGTGCCACCTATGTCCCAATGTTTCATGGTCTATGCTAGTAAATAATAATATATGATAACTTGTAAAAATCAGCACAAATTATCATACTGCTCAGAAAGCTTAGAATGAAAATTCATGCAAAAAGCATGAACAGAAAAGATTTGGGTGGGCAATGACTGACCACAACAATTGTTTAAATCCTTAAAGGAATAGCTCTAATGATCAGATAAGAAGGAAGCTTTGATAAGAATGGCTAAAAAATTTGACTAGTCAAATTTGTTATTAATTCAAAGATTTTCATCAATTTTCCCATATTTTCAAAAATTTTCCTCTTTTTCCATTCAATTTTAATTTCCTCCTAAAAGCTTATATTTCCTGGAAAAAAGGAATTATAACAATTTGAAGCAATTTGCAAAACAGAAAGAAGATTCCATCAATACCTCCATTTTCTCTTCTTCTTGCAGCCTCTGGCAGTCTTTTAATTTACTCATTGCAGACTGGAATGGACAAGAATTAATAACTAAAAAACAGAAAATTAACTAAGCCAATTAAAATATCTCTGACATGTGAAAAAAAATATGGTGTATAGCAGTCTGTGGTCTTTTGGGGGACTGCAAAGGATTTAAGGGAGAACAGGGGATGAATGTATTCTAAAGCAATGCTGTTCTAATTATTGTCTGATTTCCTTCACAAAAGTTTATTACTACAAAGTATATATATATATATATATATATATATAT
>WIPJ01002206.1:63414-106077 GCA_018155075.1 Cassiopea andromeda | reverse complement strand
ATCCCATTCATCTTCCCAGTCTCCATCATTTCTATCATAACTCCCTGGTGGTGATACACTGAGATATTGACTTGATGTTTGGGGTGGGCCTGGAGGAGGTCTTGAAGGAGGTTGATCTCCTATCTCCTAGAAAAGTGAAGCCATGGAGAGGAATGTAATTGAAGAATGCACAGGTACCTTGGTGATATACACAAAGAAGCCTTGGATGTCACTTATAGACACCACAATTATTTCCTTATCTCTTCAAGAATTCCTTCAGTAATAGTCTTACCATACATTCTCAGAAAAGGTCCATCCTCCCATAGGCACCACCCACAAATGATGACAGTACCTATATCCAGATAAGAATGTCATGGTACCTATCATAGACATAGAAGAGGGGGCAGGGGGAGCTGCAGCTTGCTTCTCAACTGACTTAGCTCTTTCAAGCAGAAAGTGTATAGTTCCCCTAAACTACAATAGTCGCCAAAAGTCCTGGGAGACTTCAGCTATTTTTATTCTGCACTTAACACCCATCCCCTCCTCCCCCTAAACAATGTTGGCTTACAAGAAAACTACATGTGGGAATGAAAAAAATTCACATACAAAATAATGCCAAGTGTCTCAGAAACAGAACATGTTGTAGGGGGAAAGGGGGTGCATGCATGGTACAATGGTTTAAAGTCTGAGGGTACTATATTTTTTTTGAAATTTTTTGTGGGTGTCCCAGGGACTTCTGGCGACTAATGTAAGCCACCTACTACCTTGGCACCAAAACTACAGCCTAAATTTGATATTGACAGTGAAAAGAGGTAACTTTCGTATAGAGAATAAAGCAATTGAAGCTCATCTACATAACAATCTTAAGCACGCTCTACATTTGCAAGGTATATGTTGAAAGTTAAAACAGAATCAACCTCCAGCTTACTATTCTATTTTTATAATTGGCAGAACTTTGAACTTGTTTCTAAAGAGTATTTTTGTCATCTATCTTAGGAAGGAGGCACAATCAACTTTGTCATGGCAGCTTAATTTTTCAATTTTTAAGCTAGCATATAAGAAACTCAATAAGTGCATAGGCATTGACAATTACCAAAAATTGTTAAGTTGGTTATTTTTTTGCTCTTTTTATATCTGATGATAGAAATTTACAAACAACTAATTTGTATAGTAGATCATCTAGTGTGCTTGCAAATTTTTATCACCAGATATAAACAAACATAGAATGTACCAAAATATTACAATAAAAATGTGAGATGAAAATCCATGACTTGTAATTTTTCCTACCTTTGGATGACATAAAATTGAAAGATACAATAATCCTTTTAAAAGTTATCTAATTAAAGACCATACAACAACTGTTCTTGAATTAGTGACAAAACAAGGGTATAAAAAGGAGCTTCCTGCAATATATGTGTCATTTGTAAATTCTCCCTTTCTCTATTTTCCATAAGCTCTATTCTTCTTCTATCATTATAAAACAATAAACCTACTTTACTTTATGTAAGATCCTTTATATGAGTTAAAACAACTAACACTTTATGAACAGTTGCTTGTTGAAAACTCCATAGTCAGCTTATACTCAACAAAAATCCTGGACTATATAGTCCAGAAATTCAAAAATTTGCTCAGCAGAACTTTACAAAGGAAGCTACTTGTGCAATATAAAAAACTAGAATATGATATAATCATGATGGTATGAACTATGTTGACATCAGCTGATTTAAAAATTAATAGGTTTCAAAGAATACCATTATTGTTCATTGAAACCTATCAACAATCTTGCAATGATATCAGAAATAAATACAGATAAGCCATATATATCTTGCCATACCTCAACATATGCTGCAGGAAATAAACCACGAGCTCCTGCGTTAGTAAAACCTTCCCACCATCCTTCACCAATATCCTAAAAGTGATAAATAACTAGTTTCTAGTAAAAATTGAACCAAATATTATCTTGCTGCATGTGCCCCAGGCATGTAGTATACTATGAGAAGTGTACAAAATATTTACTAAAATGAGTGATATTATGTAAATAAATCAACAGTCTATAACAATTTGATGCATAAACTGCATTAAACAGTCCTTTCTATAGCAAACCAAGGGCATTAGAGCAAACATTTTGATAAGGGGGATGGGTCTATTCTATGCTTCATGAGATTTAGTACAGTTGCTGGAAAATTTTGGTAGAGTCATAGACCTATGCAACCAATTAATTTCTTAGGTGTCATAGAAGCTGGTCCCACTCACAAGTCATAGCAATCTACACATGATAATAGAAGCAAGACATGCCAAGACTCTTGACTTGACAAATTATTAACTTTGGGCAAGCATAACAACAAGCTGCAGATCTATTGAATATTCAACAGAATGATACACACAATTTCTTAACCATAAGGTCAAACATGCTTTATTGAGGTATCTACAAATCTTCTAATACAAGGGTAGCGTTCCTGTATAATGTACTACAGTACAAACCAACTACCCATAAACCTTTGATTTCACACCTTTTGTGCAACACACTATTAAGCTGTCTACAGTTCAGTGGCAGAAACTTTGAAATATATTAGATGGCAGTTGACAGCCCCTTAATGCTGTACATGAATTCAGAAAACAGCATACCATAAATTCCGGAATATAAGCCCTCTCAAATATAAGCAACCCCAGAATATAAGCCCCCCTGTAAACTAACTCAAACATCCTTCCTTGTACAAGCCAGCCCGAATATACGCTCAGGACTTACATTTAGGATTCTGTGTGCACAGCAAGGACAATGAGTGACCATAGACAGAGCAGATATAGAGCCTCTGCATTTACTTGTGTCCTATTCAAAAGTTTTACGTATTGAATGTTGTTAGTAGTCTCTCTGATTGGACAGCAAATGGTGAATTTTTTTATATATACAAGTCATCTGTTAACCTAAAAGACCCTTTGAATCGAATATAAGCCCCCCCGAATATAAGCCCTCCCAATTATAAGCCCACCAAAAATACGTACGAACCTCGGCAAACCTTGGGGAAATATTTGAGATTTTATGGTATTTTCATATATTTATAAGAAAATACATCTCAGAAGGCAGTGTATTTTCTAATAGGCCCCTTGCCCCCAAGTTCATGCCATTGTTACAGTCTTTTTACAATTAGATGCTTACAAATCGCATTGAAAAGCGGAAAGTGGTTGCTCTAGCAGAGGGTGTGTCATTGAGTGTGAAGAGTACTAGCTACTGTAGATTGTCAACTTTTTCAACATATGATTATCCGCGAGTTTTCCGTACAATTTCAGCAAATATTCAATTCTGTTGCCATTTGGCCAACCTAGGATTGTCTTCATAGAAATACCCTTAACATATTTGTGCAAACACGATTAATCTTGGTGCATTGAGTCGCAGGCTCGTTGCTAGGATAAAGGAAGTAATGTGTCAACAACCGAAGTCCAACTTTTGTCCTATGTAAATATATAAAAATTCAGTTTTCAATAATGGAAACCTTGAAAAATCTTAGGAACTGAGAGGCAGAGCAATGGATACTTATCTTCTCCACTAATCAAGCAATTGGAAATCAAATAAGCAAATCAACATTACGCTTCCATTCTTACAGAACAGCTAGTACCACAGTGTGGTTAATCAACAAACTCGCATGGTTAATCAACACACGACTAAATATGGAGCACTATACTAGCTGTGCAAAAGCATTTTAAAAAATAAATAACAAAACTCAACAGAACTGCTTAGCTATGCAGTCCCTTGGTAGGCCTAAACAAAGCAGGTCAAACCTTATCGGTGACTGTTAAAATGTCTCCCTCCCGTATGACCAATTCGCCATTTGCAGTATCACCATCAAAATCATAGAGCACTGAGACCTAAGATAGATAAAATGTATATTTCAGTAATTATATGTTGTGGAAATCGCAACAAGCAAACAGAGGAAATCACAAAGTGACTTGACTCACCTTCGCCATTTTTGCTCTGTATGACCATATATTGTCACGTGACAATCAACGACTGTCAACAATGAGTTATTTCCTGTTTTTTTTGGGGAACTAAAATTACAACTGAAAGTTTTGTGCCGAAAATAACTATGAAATCCAAAAGCCATAATGGTAGAGAACCTATAACATATAGTATAAGGAACTGGATCGACGTGCAATACTATCTACTTACTACTGTGCTATAGGCTGAAGCCTATCACATACATGTTTTTTTCGTAAGAAAGTTTTTTACGCCCAGTACTGACACTTTCTTAACTTTTCATAATTCCAGAATCAAAACTTTCTTTAGACTTTCTTAGCAAAAATGTTTACGTTCCAATGCTCTGCGTATGCACAGTAATGGAAATTGAAAAAGTTCCATGTACGCTTGAAATGATGATATACCTTAGTAAACAGCAGACGTTAAACTGTTGGAGGTTAGCCAACATGATATTTTGTACACAGATAAATTGAATTTGAACATATAAACACTAAAAAGCTCTTTTAAGTTTCAAAAATCCAATACTGAACTTTCTTAACTTTCTGAGCAGCTCAGTACTACTTTTTTATAAACGACTTTCTTATATAAATACTTGTATTATGAAAATCACATATAAGAAGAGAAGGGAATGAATACTGGAAGAAATGTAAATACCTAGGAAGCTTATTAGACACAAAATCAGATATATCAAGAAGAAAGGGACTTGCCATCAGCACTGATAACAAAGTCAAACACATTTTAGACTCAAAGAAGTTAACTCTGGATATTAAACTGAGAGTGTTCGACACATACATATCAAGTGTCTTTTTATATAACTGTGAGTTATGGACTCTTACAAAAGCCTTAGAACAAGAAATAGACATATTCCAAAGAAAGCAATTAAGGAGATTGCTAAATATCAGATGGCCTAGAAGATGAGAAATGAAGAGCTATATGAAATAACAAAGATGAAAAAATGGAGTGTTGAAATCAAAAGGAGAAGATTAAGCTGGTTAGGACATTTATTGAGATTGCCAGATGAAACACCAGCAAAACAATCACTTTATGAATCCCTGAGAAAAGTAAAAAAGCCAAGAGGAAAATCAAAGTTAACTTGGCTTGGCCTCATAAATAGTGACCTGAAATGTGTTGGTCTACATACAAATGACATCACTGAACTTCTCAAGATAGCCAATGACAGACAAGCTTGGAAAGGCATCATTGGGATCGCCATGTCAGGAACTGACGAATCAGCGTAGAGGAGAGAGAGAGAGGATGAAAATCACCAATCTAAAAACTAAATGGACAAATATACACGTTGTATTACAAGAAAGTAGTGCTCAGCTGGCTGCTCAGAAATTTATGAAAGTTTAATGCTGGATGAGTTTCAAACAATGGGTGCATCACTCGAAAAATACGTACGAGATTTTTTGTGACTTTGTGATGTGATTTGTCGTCAAATTTTTGTGATTTTTATAACTTATGTGAGATTTTTTGTGCTTTTTTGACCTTCCTTTCCCACTTTGTCTTGAATTTTGTGAGTTGTAGTAGTTTTGTCATAAAGTGCAATAGACTAAATGTATGTTTTATAAGAGAGTGCTTTGTAAGAAAGCCGTGCTCGACTGCCAAAATAAATTAAGAAAGTTCAGTACTGGGTTTTTGATTCCTAAGAGAGATTAAAAGGGTATAATAATTTAAAATTCAAACCATCTGTGTATAATATGCTATGTTAGCTGTAATGAAACAGTTGAACCTCTGTTACTTACTAAAGCTCATTATTATTTCAAGTGCGCAGTGAACTTTCTCCCTTTATAAGAATTTTTGCTAAGAAAGTCGTCAATAAAGATATAATATGAAATATTTCTGAGACCTGAGACTGTCCAAGAAAAAAATCACCAAATAGACTTCAAGTTGAGTCTATGCAGGAATCATTGGTGAGTGAACTTAATATATGCTCCACTCAGGGATTAAAACACATTTTCTCTCTTTTGTAGCTCTTTGCAATATGGTGTTCATAATCCTTTATCGCAGGGTATTTTCTAGCTTTATCTACTCCGTAATTTGTGATTTATTCTGTAATTTGTGATTTTCTCAGCTCTGTTGGAGG
The DNA here is from genome assembly GCA_018155075.1 of Cassiopea andromeda. Lineage (NCBI taxonomy): Eukaryota > Metazoa > Cnidaria > Scyphozoa > Rhizostomeae > Cassiopeidae > Cassiopea > Cassiopea andromeda. The sequence continues at coordinate 100,042 of WIPJ01002206.1, read as the reverse complement.
GTGACCCTTGGTATGAAGCATGAAATATATATTGGTTGTAATTATCATAGCAGAAAACATAAAACAACATTCAAGCCTTCTCGTATAAGTTGCACGTTAAAGAGCTTAAAACATTATTTACAAGAATATTGAGGCTCTGAATTGCCGAAAAGTAAGTCTAAGTTGGCTAAGGGTCCATTCACCCGCTAGGTAACGCTAAATTGGCCATTTTTGAGACCCCTCCTCTCCCTGTCGTAGCGCTTCATACTATAGCTCTCCATATAAATCAAACAATAGCACAACGAATCAAGGCATCCTCCCTCCCCCCTAGAGGCGTTACATAACGGGTGAGTGATCCCTAATGCTAGGCTTAAGCTTCATCAACAAACAGAATTTGTCTGTATACGTTGTCTTATCTATAAGAAAACCGCCATTTTGCCTGTGCTTCAACTTTCTTAACATTTTCCGAAATTGAGCCTGTGATTTTCTTAATTCTTTCTTAGCTTTTACTGAAATAAACTGGCTAAAATGGTTTACACTTTCGTTATTAATATTGTATACTTGAATTTGAATTCCATCTTTAACATTTTGAGTGCAATATCGATTTTTGGCCTATAAAAACACAAAATGTTGGAAATTGAGTCTCGTGATTTTCTTAAGACTTTCTTAAGATTTTGACCATTTGAGCCTCATTTTCTTATAAACATTTTTCTTGTTAAAAAAACGTGTACTGGAGGTATATACACCTTTTTGTAAGAATAAATCTTATAAGAATATTAAGGATCAGAATCGCTGAAATTTGAGTCAGAGATGTGCCGACGGGGGTGTGGGAGTGTCACACCCCCCAATATTTTCAAATTTGCAAGAAAGTTTGTCAAAAGTTAGCCAGGCTGCCAAGAGGACTGACCACAGTATTTTCTGTGACCTTTTTTGCTTGTGAGTAACAATTTAGTAACAATAGTTGGTCAATTGGTCAGAACGCCCCCCCCCAACAGATGGTGTCTCGGCACATCATTGATTTGAGTTATAGCACATTTTGTAAATTACTTTTTGCACTATTGATATAACATTCGTTAATCTGCTCCACCTTCATTTTCCTTTATGATAAAGTCAGACATCAATAAAGATTTTATTATATACTCCTTTCATTTTCAGACGTAGTAATATCTTCAATATTTAGGAATAATTTAAGAGTAATCTAAGACTCAAAATCGAAAAATTCAATATTGAGGATCAGCTAAAAATTAGGTATTCTTATAAAAAAAGAAGTGTGTAATACTGCTGCTAGATTTACTTTGGAAAAATCGATACAAAATATGTCGCTCTGTTCCTCTCTTGCTTTTTTATGATGAAGTAAGACATCAGCAAAGATTGGACTATATACCTTTGATTCTCAGGCAAAATAACACCTTTAGCACTTAATATAAATTAAATAATAATCCAAAGCTCAAAACTGCAAAACATTTAAGACTATTGAGGCTCAGCGACAAATTATATATTCTTATGAAAAAGAGAGAATTACGCCTAAGTTGCTTCCTATTTGACTTGTATCATAAGAAAATCGGTTTAAGAGCAAAGACATTAAAGGGATACCAAAGAGCGTGACCTAAAATGTGGAATATTGTGTGGTTTTGTTCAACCACAACTAAAAGGGTCGATTCTTTGGAGTGACACGTTTTCGGTGCAATGAGTAACTAGTGTGTTCCGCACAAATACATCTAATCTGTTCAGAGGTTTCATTTTTAGCAGCGAAAGGGACATACCATTTGTCCTCGAAAATAAGCCGCGGCTTACTTTTGTCTTGATTCTAGTTTTATCCTGGTTTACTTTTGAATCGACTTTATTTAAGGCGCTAGCTATAAAAACCTCGAACGTACACGCTTTTGTTATGAGAAACCATTTTGTAAGAAACCTAATACTAGGCAGCCTAAAATTTCAGACACTTTTAGAACTACAAGGAAAGAGTTAAGAAACTTTAGACAAATAGCATATTGACATCATTACCTTGTTGAACGTAAAGCTGTATCAAAACAATGTAAATATGATATTGCTTTAGAATTTGACTCATACTGACGCATGTTGTTTGTTATAGGTCAAATTGTTTGCTACACTCACATTCTTCGTACACTTTCACCGCAATTTAGTTCGCTAAAGTAAGCAGCTTCTAGGTTCCTATACAAAGGAAACGTGGAAGAAAATACTATTTAAATCTTAATTTTCAAATTCCAGCTTAGTGGCACCATTTCAATAACTTTAGATTAATGCAAGGCTCAAGCTTCATGAAGACGTTAGAGTTTTTTGTATCCTAGTTGTAATACTGCTTACAGATCAACTTTTGCATTGTCGACACAAAACATAAAGTCTTGTTTAGTTATATTATGCAGTAACACATCAACAAATATTGGAATATATTCCTTACATTTTTAGGCGAAGTTACACTTGGTACTCATGAATAGTTTAAGAATAATTCTAGGCACAAGATCAGAAAAATGTTATAATATTGAGACTCGACAAAAATTTAGGTGTTCTAATATAAAAGCATGTAGGTCATTACCATACCTTTTGATCGCATGTCGGCATAGTTTCGAGGTCGACATATTATTGTTGTGTCGTCGAATATTTTTGGCCTATTTTTGAATTGGCTATTTTCGAAAGTCGGCCTACATTAGAAGAAATACTGTTAGACTAGTGACTTATTCATCTGTGCAAAATTTACTCTATCTGCGACTTTCAACTAACATAAACACGTTATTCTCCTTCCTTCTCTCCCTCATAGTTAAAGGGACAAGTTACAGCAGAGCTAGATTTCCTATTCTGAAAGTTCTAGCAGTGGGTGAAGTTTCCTAATTTTCAACTTTCTTCTGTACCCAGCATTATACATCAAACATCTACCAATGAAATACTTTAAATTATATATTTGTTAAAGAAGTATTTAATTGCAAGGCTACTGTTCTATTTTACAGATGGAAATGAATCTTAAAATGCTTGGATTTTCCTAGCATTGTTTATGTAGTACAATAGGTTCTCACAAACCCTAGGGACTTCAAGAATTAGACTTCCTTCTAGAAACACCACGCAGTTCTCAATTAGCACTATTCTCCTATTTCACAAGGAGAATCTTTTTCTTCAGGCTAGCAATACCTTCCCTGAGTGCTGAGATATCAATATTGCAGCCACTGGACCGCTGGCAAAATGCAAATTCCCTAATGAAAAACGACCTTCTACATGCAAGCTGTGGCATTACGGCAACAGCCATATATCGATACTTGCTAATTTTGTCTCATTGAAACTTAAAGGAGCAAAGCAAAAAGAAACAAGAGAGGCATGGGAATCAAGAATTTATCGCTTTCAAGTGAACTGTTCTACTTCCAGTACACATAAATTTAGCAAACGATCTGTATCATGCATTGTTTAAGGTAATTGGTAACAGCTTTCAAAATCTTTATGGATCGAAACATTCTGTAAAGTAAAAACCATACATTAAACTTACTATAGCCATCCGTCTTTGGATAACGTTAATTTTTATCGCTCTTCTTTGATTCAACATCATTTAGAAAATAGGCCAGATGCCCACAAATATCACATACAATTGTACAGCGCATCAAATCACACTCATGACTGCGAAACGCAGTAGGAATTACTCATGTTTTACTAAATGGAGAAAATCTGGCGACCACCTCTTTCCCGCAAACCAAATTTTCAGATACAATATTCTCCAAATCTCAATGACGTCATGAATGTTTGTTTGTCTTGGAGTCCAAGTGATAGCTATGAACTCTTGGCCCAGGACATGAGAGTAGGAACTTAGTTTTAGTCACTGGGGACTTGTAAAACGCAAGAAGAAGGAATAGGACATACCACACTGTGCTCCAAATCACTAATATATTGAAGAAAAAAGTTATCAACATGAATGTTTCCTTGACAGTGCATCAACTGGACGAGAAAACGATAGTATAGGCATTCTGGGAACATTCAATATTCTCCAACAAATAAAACAAGAAGCCAAGTAATAAATTAAACAGTCCATGCCAGGAAACACGTGCCATCGCACGTGTGTATGTCTATACACGAGCAAAAGCTACAGCACGAGCAAAAGATCACTTGTGTCAACATCACTGGTAACCGTGCAATCGCACTTGTCAGATGGGTTCCTGTCCATCGTGTTTCGTTGAACTTCTATGAAGCTATTGTTCACAAAACTCTCATGCTTCATACTATGATGTTACTAGCAAAGCATTTGCAAAAATAGCAAATTTAATCATGCATGGTTCCCGGGATTTTGCATTGCACTTGCAACTCCAGATAAATCAGAGCTATTGCGCCAGTAGAAGAGAGCTCACGTGAGATTTGACGCTCGTGCAAAATATTGTTCAGGGTATGGACTGATTAGGGTTCCTTAATAATCAAGGCGTAAAAGAAAAGACTCATTCCTGAGCTCTGGGGTAGCCAAATTGCTCAAACATAACGCACAAAGTCACCACTTCAAGATTTAATGATAGTTAATTTGATGTATTTCCGAAGGGGATATTCTCGAAGGGTACTTTGCAGTGCAGAACTCTCTTGAACCATTTCGTAAAAAATAAACATAATTCTGCCTGCCTAGCCTTATAGCCTTCCAGTAATTTTCCAAACTCTGGGGGACAATGTCCCCCCAATTGCGAACATTCTAACAAGCAATATACAAGAACTATCATTCTGTCAAAGTGTATTGTATCATGATTGCAATGTTCATGTTATGTTTAGCAATTAGTGATTAAATGCATATACTATTCTACTTCATATTCTATGAGGATATAACCATATCTTTGTATTGTAGTTAGAAGCGTTACCTGCAACGTTCAAGGGTGTGGACGAAGCCGCAAGAAACAGAGCCCCTCAGTTACATGTTTACCAAGACATTACTGGCAAATAGTGCTAGTATCATTGGCCTGGAAATATTAACTCTGCCGACATAGCGAAGGAAAATTTTCCACTCACCTACTTCAAGTAGGACTCAAGGCCGTCAGATAAAACTTCTGCCTGAAGCTTTGCTGTTAATAACAAAAGATACATATCAGCAAACTGCTGAGTAGTCACATGATCGGTATTGAAAGTGGTACACCAAGAGCTACGCTACCCAAACAAGCAATTTGTTAAAGAAAATGAGCCATAAGATCAGGGCCGCCAAGAGAACTCAGAGGTCTTGGAGAAAGACACTGCGGGCGAAGCGAGCAGATATGAACCTAGGAAAGTTACTGCTGGTTTACTCTATGAGGCCCTATAGACCTCAAAGAATTGGATGTTATGAGGCCCCTTGGACCTTGAGGCTCTGGAGCAATTGGCCCCCCTGCACTCCTCTCGACGGCCTTACATAATATATATTGCCTCTTCGCCTCTTGTACAATGGTGGTATGTTCTTGAGTTTTCCCGAAGAACCTCTAACTATTCAACGCTTAATTCGCGACTTTCTTTCCTTTCTTCTTTGTCGTTGAAGTCGTTGAAACCTCTTGAATCGCTTTTTATGATAATCTGTATTCCTTCCAATAAATACTTTTGATGAATCTTCGATGACATTTTTGTAGCCTTTCTCTTTCAAACTGCTTTCCCATTTCTTTTTGTGAAGCTGGTAAATTTTCATTGTGCATTTGGCATCTTCGACCTGGAAATCAAACATCATTAGATAGGCAGGAAAAAGAACGGCATTTTGTACCTTCCTTTTACAACCATCTTTCTTCGGGGTCTATGGCATTCAAAATGTCTTTCCACAAAATCAAGAGGAATCTTGCTCTTCTTTTACAAACCATAAGACACAGATGAAAACTCGCCAATATACTCATTACGAATAACAACGTATGGGGAATGGCGTATATTCTGAAATCTACGTATATGTCATACAGTTGAAGTAAAATAGACGGTAAAAGACTGGTCAACAAATAGATTTATCACAGAAAGAAACTGAGCTAGAAAAACGATTTGAAGATCTGTCATGAGAATTGCATTTAACAGGAGAATATGCTAATATTAGGAAAAACGGCAGTGCAATGTATTTTTGCAGGGAAAATTTTTCCCAGGGCAAACCTCTGCCACCCCCCAAAATATGCTGAGATTGCGTGCCTGATAAGGGGCACAATGAAAAGAGGCGCTTCTAGAATTGTGATATGTGGTTAATTGACACAAACTTTAATGAAAATCAGCCAAATGTCAACATCCACTTTGTAATAAACAGACGAACTCACTGATGAATGCTCTCCACTTTGAATATCAATATTAAGAACCTCCTTTGTAAGTTTCTTCAGTGACGGGAATTTTGTCTGAAGAAAGAATTAAGATAATATACACTAACAATAATTAGCTAAGGAAAAACAATCAATTAACTAATTGAAAACATCAAAGGACATAAAAATGACTTTCATGTTTCACCAAAATAAATCGGTAAATACAAGATAATCTGTATTTTTGAAAGAAAGATATGGAGGATGATGATGCAAACATGGCACTTCCAAGCAATAATAGAATGCTCCTTTTTGCAAATAGTATGACTAGTGCTCTATATTTCCAGCAAACAGCTCGCTAATTTTACGAAGGAGACGCTTCTTTGACGACAGCTGGCCAGGATACAATGCAGTGACAACACTTCAACAACTAAAGGCCAATCAAGAAATAAGATAATTGCAAGCAAAATACCCTAAACTGCACCTTGAGGCTGATTTCACAATCAATGGCTTCAACTATTCTTAAAAAGACTGATCAACACTGCAGTAAAAACCAAACAACCCGATAAAACTACCTTTAAAAGCTTCTTAAACGGTTTGTACGTTGCTGTATCACGAATATTTTTCCTTGAGTGGCTGAGAAGCAAGGCCTAAAACAGTTGAAATAAACTCACGAAAGTACTTCAATTTATCCATCTAGAAAAGAATTTGAAGACCAAAATCTACCCTCTGTGGAGGAACATACATATGCATAGATGTGCCCTCAGAGGAAGCTTTGCTCCCCTTAGGTCTAAACAGGCGTCCTGGCTAGTAGCGAAATTTTACTTGCATAGCGCAAATTTGCATGTACTAGGTAGCATGTCTTATGCAGCATATGGTAAACTAAACAAGAAATAGGATTGCGCAGGGGCTGTCTATACCTTGGAATTCCCAAATCTAGAGCTCAATAAAGAGACTCTAGTGCAATGTACTGACAAGTATTTACAACGAGATAAACGTTTCAGAAATCGAAAGTACTATACCTTTAAATCGTTACGGATAGAGTGACCAACTAGAATTTTATCCTCTGTGATATTGGCTACATGTCTTTGTACATCGCTAAACTGTGGGGCTAAAATAAATTACTTCACATCTGAAATAATCCTTAAGCAGCTCTTGCAGCTACACTCAGCATGAATGTAGGTGACAAAGTGAAATATGAATGGTACACAAATTTACAAAAATATTTTGATAGAAAACCAGGGACGTAGGAAGCATTATAAAAGTGGGGGGCACATGGATTGAGGGACACCTTGTCAGGGTTTCTGAAAGTGAGATTGAGCACCTTGTCTGTGGGGTAAAACTCTTAATGAAACAACAAACAATTCTGCATGATGAATTAGGCTTAATATTGTGCCAGTCCCTTACTGCAAACCAACTAGGGGGTTCCAAGGGCATGCTCCCCAAGGAAATTTTGAAACATAGGACTTCTCAAATCACTGGAAGCATGTACTTTTCTATTTATTTTTGCATTTTCAAAATTTTCAAGGAGGGTAACCATGTCATACAAAAAGGGGCACTTTGCACCAGTCTTTGAAAAGTGGGGGGCATTTGCCCTATGCGCCCCTAGTTTCTGTGTCCATGTAGAAAACTCAAATTTACTCCTTAAATTTCACCTTCAATCTTATCAAATAAAAGTGCAAGACTTAATCCAAAGGTCATTGAGAAACTCACAAGGAAACAAACATTTCAGATGTAATATATTTACTGCTGGTAAAAAATCAAATTCAAAGGAGGTACAGATATACTAAGAAACCTACATTACTAAAATGGGCTCCTTGCTAAATATATACATATGCAAAACAACACACAAAGGAATCAATATTCTTACCATCAACAAGATCTTGCGGTCTAACCCCACTGAACTCTGTTCTGTAATCAACAACTTCTTGCATTGGTGCCACAAAAGTATCATATACTGTGTCACAAAAAGAATTCACTATTGATACTCTCGCCAGCATGCTTTCTTTCCCATCAATACCAACACCAACCATTTCACAATCAATTGCTAACCGTTTTGTAATACTGAAACAAAATATTTAACCAAACATGCAGATCAATGGCAAAATTGAAATCTTGGAAATAAATCAACTGTCTGAAAACCTAGTGCATGATAACATGCTGATAGGCCTGATACTAATCCCCACAATGAAATAAAAAATCTTCAAATTAAATTTAAGGCAAGAAAGGCAGGTTTCTCTATTCATAAACATTGAAACTAGACATGAGTACTTCAGCAAATCTGAATGTTTATACTGGCCAACAATGCTTGAGAATATGCAAGTAGGAGTCCTCTGGGTCAATGAGAAAATATAAGATACAATTCTTGACACCTGCACATAACAGGAAAACTGCTGTAGACTGACCAATTTCAAAAAGCTATAGAAATGGCTTATAGAAAGAAATTAGTGTAAGCATTAGTCTTCCTTGCATTACATCAAGACAAAACAATAACCTTGGCTTGCGATCAGAATTTTGGGCATCTTCTTTTACAGTTACATCATGGTCATTATTTGACTCCATATGTTTATCACTACTGAACTTCAACTTCTTTCCAATTGCATGCTCAATTTCTTCTATGTCAACATCATCAAACCAAATGTCACTCCTAATGAAATAGCCCATTTTTAGAAGAATTATTACTGGAGCATAAAAAACAATGCTAATATATTTAAGAACTAACCAACTGCATGCCAAGCCTGCACAAAAACAAACTATACCAGATACCAATAGTACCACCTCACTTCCAAATTACATTTGTAAATAAATGAGTCTATTTAGTAGACTAGTCCTAACAAGACCAATTATAAAAATTTATGTTTAGCTTCCAACTTATGTTCTTGGACACTAGATATTTTGCATTTGAAGAAAAGATGTGCTCTGTATCAGTCACAGCAGTACCTAAATACTGTAAATCACATAAAAATCTTCTTTTATGTTGTAATATTGCAATACATATTGCTTTAATTCTTTAATACTAAGAAGTTAAAAACAAACATTGGACTTAAAACCTAATGGAATATTCTCTCTCAGGTTCAAATCCTTCTTGTAGCACTATGCTATATAATTGGTAAATATACACCATAACGTGCTTACAAAACATAGGCCATCACAACTCCATATTGAGTAGTAAGCTAATATTAACTTAGGTGTGAAAACAACAACAAAGTGTGACTTTTCAAGGTATTAAACCTATAGGAAATGGAGAAAATTAGTCACACCACACAATGGCTCGTCAGGGGTGCACATAAAAACTTGGCATTAGAGTGAAAGAACTCTTAGAAATGTCTGCTGCATTGCACTCCTCAGACTACATTTTTTAAGATAGTTGGGAGGCAATTTGATAGAAATTTTCATGATCAAAGCAAATCTTGTCTTCTCTTGGATGTAAACCAACTAGCTTGAAAACCAAAATCCATAATGATGAGGAGCAACTAAAATGAAGGAAGCACAGCATAAGAAAGCCTACTCTTTCAAGGTATTTGTCTCTTCCACATGGGGTTCTTCCTTGTTTCTTTTTCTTTGTTTAATCTGATTTGATTTCTCATGTATTTTTCTTTTCTGTCCAGGTCTACTTTTTACATACAAGCCATTTGTTTGCTCCTTTAGCTTTTTTGTCTCCTGAAAATCACAGAGCAACAAAATCTGGTGAAGTACTCTCATCACCAACAGAATTATTCTGAACAAAATCAAGATATGCATTCGTGCTATAGCATTTTGCATTTAGATGATTACATCAGTGCACCAAATTCAAAACCAATCCCAGTTGAGATAAAATGTAACTCATAAATGTTACATTAATAAAGTTATCATTACTTTTATCATATAGTTCTTAGGTTGTTCAATGGTTTATTTTCAAACGAGAAGCCGAATGGAAACAATTACGATACCCTTTGACATAGGCTATGGCTAATCGGCGGATCTTAAGTTACCGGACCACACTAAATATTGACAATTTATATGTCAATCGATTCCTCTTACCTTCCTGAACAACAATACGCAATAATATTTGCGGAATATCCACGGCTAACCATATCGTTACTAACTAAGTAAGAAAATTAACGCTAACCCTAACCCTAACCCTCACTCTACGAAGAACCATAATACGCGTCCAGGGTTAGGGTTAGGGTTAGCGTTAGTTTTCTTACTTCCGCCATTATGAAATTGCCCAAATATGGTAAAACATGCGTTGTTTTGGAAGGTATTTTGTGTTATAAGTTCGTAACGATATGGTTAGCCGTGGATATTCCGCAAATATTATTGCGTATTGTTGTTCAGGAAGGTAAGAGGAATCGATTGACATATAAATTGTCAATATTTAGCTCCACATCATCGATCATAATACAATACCTTCAAAAATTCATCCCAGTTTGAAGACAATGAAACTTTGCCTTCTTTCCCATCCTCCACTGCATTCTTCTCGACGATATGTGGCTCTTTTTTCTCATCTTTAGCCTTCCTCTTATATTTCCTGGCTTTTTTCTTACTACTAGATAGTGATGTTGTTTTGATTGAATGTTCATTTGTATGGGATCTTCTTTGTTCTATAGTGTTTCTGTGTTCTTTTTTATTGTCTTTAGTGAAATTCAGAGGCTTATTTTTCCTATTCATTGTTGTTTTTTATATTTTGTCAATATTGTTGTAAAGTAAGCACTTCTCAGCATATGTCCACTTTCTCCGCCATCATATTTATTCCCATGCTTTACTCAATACGAGGCAATGACATAAATGGAGATGAATTACTGGGGCTGGGGCAAAAGTTGCCAGATTGGCATGTAAATGCCAAAGTTCACATTTGGAATTTTGGCATTTTTAGAGTAGTGTGAATTCAAAACTTGTAACTGGCAGATTTTTCAATTTGTGATTATTTAGGCATTTTCTGAGCATGGATTCAACGAAGTGCCATTCGTTATCTTTTACAGAGTTACTGATAAAAAAAATATCTAAACAAGTATGTAACATGGTTTATCAAAGATTATAATCTTTGATAATTATTGAAGGCATTGCACTATAATGATTTCAACTTATTAATTAACGTCACTGCGCTATATGATCATTATAGGGGTGAAAACATAAAATGCTCCGCAGCTTCATTGCCATTGTTGAAGGTTTTTTGGATTTGGCATATTCTAATTCAATTTGGCATAAGATTTTCTCCATTTGGCATATATTTTGACTTTTTGAGTCTGGTAACCCTGGCTGGGGCAGGAGTAGGGGAACGACACATGCCAGACCTTCTCAGTCTCACGCATTTTGCATGAGACACACACAATTGAGGACATTCTCACGCTCACACGCATGGAAAAAATATTCTCACACATTTTGCACAAATACTACACCCATTTGCGCTACTTCTATACTATAGACGAATGAAAATGTTGAGTTCAGGGACGCCGGAGCGTATTTTTGAGTGAGGGGGCTGGGGATGAGCAGCAAGCGCCTAGTAGACATGGCAATGGGGGCCTGGGGTGGAGTCGCTTAAACTTTTTATAAATATGCCCTTAGATTCCAAGAAATTATCTTTTTCGAACATCAAAATGTATCTTATCGTAGATGAATTTTGAAAGAAATCTCAAGGTTTGGGATCTACCAAACTTGGCAGGTCTGCCTTGAGAAATTTCAAATAATAGCTGTTTTTCTGTAGTAATAGGATTATTTTTCAACAGTCAAGGTTGAGTTTTCTACAACACAATGCAAATTTTTAAGAAGATAGGACAACAATGGAAGTGAAAAATGCGCGTAGCTTCATTAGGAAGGCATTTTAAGGGCGTGGAGGCCAACACTCTTCACAAACCTATACCCCCAAAATAACATCTCTCAAATCCGTCCCTGCTGAGCACTGTTTTACATAAGGCTCTGCATTTATATCAATGCACTCTGAAACAATCCTCACATGTAGAAGATATATCCTTATGCATCAGGCCTATAAAATGCAAAAAGCATTCATGTTATGGCTATTTCTTTGCAATGTTTTCTATAGCAAACAATAGCGTTAAGAGAATTTTCACATGTAAAAGAGAATTAAGGCCAATCCCCGCCCCTGAGTGGGGCACGCCAAACAGATTTTCAGTTTGTTGTGTCATAGACAAAAGGTTTTCCATAGCAAAGTTGTAACCAATGATCGTATCGCATAGAAAAAAGTTGACAAAGATCGACGAAGTATGTTCAGACGCTTGGTTCACTTCATTTCTATACCAGCTCCCCTCAGTCAATGTTTTAATGTGCACCCTTGAAAATCCATAAGAAAATAAACCTTGAAAGGTCTGGGTGGTGAAACACCCGAAAGGCACACATTTCATAGTGCAAGCTAGATTTATAAAGCATACAAGAACACGAAAATACTACAGTATGTAAGTTCAAGTTTCTGCAACAGGACAGCTCAAAAGCTGGCACGTCTCTTGGTGGAAATAATACTCCGGTATAGCTTCGAGTCCTTCCTTTTGAGCAAGGCCTAAATATCAACTACTTCTAAACATTTCCATTTCTATTTTAAGAGCCCCTTGAACATCAGATTTGCTGGAAGGCAACCCTTTTTATAAAATGAAATGAAAATAAAATTTATGGGGCTTATTAAGGGATTGCAGTAATGCCACTTGATTAAAGGGGTCCTATAGTCTTCACATACAACACAAAATACATCTATAGTCCACTTCTGGTTCATTAACACTACGATTCAGATGAAACTGCAATAAAACATCCTCTACATATCTTTCATATCAAAGGATTCGCCAAAAATATCTAATAATTAAATGTATCTCTAAAAAGTTTTCGCATTGTACTACCAACTGACTGTGATGATGCTGAGGTACTATATGTTATCTGAAAAGAAGAATCATATAATAATTTCACAGCAGGGGTGTGCAAAATTACAAACATTATGATGAAATAATATTTCAAGTGTAGTTATGACGTTCTATTTCAATTAAAAAAACAGCATGAATCATAATTGCACTAGCGAATATCATACTTAAGGCCTTATTTGAAAGGGTAATAGGTATAGAGAGCAACTGGGGAGAGATGCCCCCTAACTCATCTTTAGTCTGTCTAGTGCCCCCTTTCAGTGAATGAATACAACAATTGAAGCCTAGTGCCATGCCAGTATCGAATCTAGGTCCACTCCTGGCCTCTACCAAGCATTATCTGTTGTGGCAAATGACTCCGACTGTATCGCCATCAAAATGCCTTCAAGTTGAGGTCATCCATCAGAAATTTCATATAGTGAGCCAACACTAACGAAAAATATGATCTCGCATTTGGGACTGCATTTCTTGAAGCCAAAAGTTAGTGCTGATCAAAGTAAACGTCTAGGAAAATGGTAAGAATCTGCAAAGCTAGAACTAACAGGATGTTCATAGATTCCTAGAAAAATAGCAATCGTGACATCAAAATAGCTGGCAATAGTAAACACCTACTTTAAAAAGAAGAGATTGAGATTAAAAATATACTTGTGTGCAAAAAAACACACAAAAATACTACATTTCAAGTACAAGAGGAAACTTGGAGAGAATTCGAGAATGCAAAATACTACTGACGAAAGCAGTGGAACGGCAGCACAAAAAGTGTGGTGCTCAGTGCTGAAATGGTTGCAAACAAGCCACATAAACCGGAAAGGATGAAAACATAGTGAAAAGAACTGCAATTTCCGCCAAAAGTTCTTGAAAAATTAATAAATCTCTAGGGTTTTCCAACTCTCTCTTTTTCCGTGCCAGTACTGAAAGTCTAAGACCCCTCTCCCATCATTTGCTTGTTAAACCTCATAGACATACAAAAATTCATCATTGCTACCAGCAGAGACATCTGTATTTGATTCACACAGTATAGTTGTGTGTGGAAGGAACTATGAAGTTCATATTTGGCATGGCGAGTGCTCGAAAACGTCCTAGAAAGTGATCTGCAATGTCTACCAAAAGCCTTGGAATGGTATAGCAAGTGTTCTCAGGCTTTAACAGACTTTGTAGGCGGTGAAAAAATCAATGAGATATAGCATAGTAATACACTGAAAGAAAAGGTAAAGGAAAAAAGTAGGCCAACAAAAAGAACAGAGTTCGCAAAAACAAACACAGTAATGAAGACAGTAGCGAGACGAATGTCAGTGAAACTTCAGAGAAAATGTTGAAAGTTTAAAATCATCCATTCATTTCAAACTTCTAACATATACAAATTCCTCTTAATTAACAACTACAAACAATATTAATAGCAACAAAAATAAAGTAATAGTTTACAAGAAAGCTAAACACAAGCACAAACAACATTAATAACAACAAAATGATAGGATAATATATGAAGAGACCTAAACTAATTTAATTTATAGGGAATTGGTAAAGGGAAAGAAGAGAGATGTGCAGCAATGAAATGGAAAAGCTGGAATTAGATGGCGCATTAAATGAATACAAGAAAAAAGGGAGATGAAAGAAGAGAAGGCTTCCAGTGCTGTGAGCCCATTTGTTACATATAAGAAATTATGCAAAGCTAACTGCCACTACATTTGGGAAAAGATTTTACAAATAAGAAATCTCTCTTTTCATTCCTACTCAACTACCTCACTAGGCAAATACATGAAAGAAAGAAAGAAGTTGATATACTACCTTGTGGAGATAAGGTTGAACTTCTCTGTACTTTGACTCAAAAACAATGTCAAGATCATTCTCATTTGGCATTTTTGGCACATACTCTGGTCTGTTGATGAGGTCAGCAATAAAACGGACCTAAAAATTGATCACTGTTATAGTAAATAGTAAAGAACTATTGGGCAATAATGCACAAAAAGTTCCATTTCATGAGAGGCACAATGTCTGTAATACTCCTTTTGAAGTGCTGAATCACAAGACTGCTGAGTCATAAGATCATAAGTTCTTTATTATTGCCTTCTCCCATTATCTGTATCTCCCCACCCTATACCTTTCACCTGTCTATCTCTCTCAAAATCTCATGTTCTCCCTCTCTCTACACCTAATGTACCTAACATTTATGAACATTTTCACCATGCATATAAAAGATGTTGAAGTAAAAAGAGAAGGTGAAGAAGGAATTTAAGGACAACACTGGCACCTTGTCTCCAAGCTCTTCTGTCAGCTTCTCCCTTAAGGATTCCTTTTCTAAACAAAAAGAAAGACAAGAGCTAAATGAAATGGATGAAATGAATAAGGTAAAGAAATGTATCGATGACATTGAGTCAGACACATTTGGTTGCTGGAGTCACTGGCATTGCTGGTGAGTTTTTTGTTGAAGCAGTTTCTATCATAGCAACTCAGTCTCTAAGGTCACTGCAGTCACTGGAAAATGTCTTTTACATTTTCACATCTAGTCTTCTGGGTTGCTAAATTTGAAGTCCTACATCTCCAGTGATCTGAGTACCATACAGAGTCGATTAAGCCTCCTCCTTTGATTAAGCCCCCTTTGAAAAACCCCCTGTTCTCAAGCTGCTTTCTGACAAATAAGCCCACACTCTTGAATGAGCCCACATGGGGGTATCTGGTTTTAGTATAATACAGATCAACAGCAGTGAAAATAAAAATTCAGCTATTGGTCTGCTCATTTGTGCTAATGCATTGATGTGAACAACTGCCCTAACAACTTTCTCCTTCTTCATTCCATCTCTATTTACACTTGAATCAAAATACATTAGAGTTTTTAACTTTTCTAGCAGCTGCTTTTTAGTATATTTTATATTCCTTCACTTCTCATCACCTTGTGGTAGACCTCTGGTTGTGTAAATATAAATAAGCCCTCCCCTCATTTACGCCCCCCTTGAACAAGCCTTCACCCTAAAAATGGCTTCTGACAAACAAGCCCCTGGGGGCTTAATCACATCTGCATGGTAACCCTAGCAGCCCCAGCAACCATGGCAATTCCAGCAACCAAGTGTGGTCCAGGCTTTACTAAAGCAAACAAATAAAACATTTGTAAGTAATCAAAATATGCTAATACAACTTTTACCTAATGAACTAGCCTGAATCAACTAGCTTGCTAGCAAAAGTAGCAAAACTACTTGCAATAATGGCAATCATAATTTACTATCAACTTTGCTCATATGATTATATATTTTCTACTTAACTAGTTGTTTTTCATGATCCTCATTTATGAAAGCTAATATAGTTTAAAAGAATCATACTCCAAGCAGCTCATGTGTATAGCAAATTATCTCCATGGCTTAATATGAAGATACATGCTTGGAGAATAAATTAATGCTACACAATGAGCTCACAACTCTGCTATAAAGCACAATAATGAGCTTCCAAGATCTTGGCAATAAGCTGTTTGCTTATCTGAAATAATGCCTACCAAACAGTAAAAGATTGAATCATTGGTACAATAACTTGCTACTAGTGAAATGCCAATAATGTTCTTGCATTGCATATAATACCTGATTCATTTGTCAAAATAACTGTGTCTACTTTGATAGTCCATACTTCCCAAGGTATAGACTCTGTTGGAAAGGGCCATTGATTCTTTTTCTTTTGATAAAATTCAAGTGATATCTATGTAATAATAAGCAAGAATCAAGTGACCTTACTGGCAGTGTGCTGGAAAGTTCTAACACAAAGTAAATGAAGCAAATACTTCTTACATTCAAGAAAGCACAAACATCCTTTGCTGGGTGCACCTATTATAGCTTGGCACACTCCAACCTCAGGCAGCAGAGGTGAGAGTGTTGAGGGTTATAAAAAGTATGACACAAAAGACAGAATGAGAAACCTTGACATTAGAAGAAATGTGATGGAATTGGCAAGCAATTAGGACAGCATACAATAGACTGTCAAAAAGATATCCTATTGCACACACATGGTAGTAGCTAATTGAAAAATATTGTCAACATACTCTCTTCCCAAAGCAATCTGTTTGATGAGATATCTCACAAGAAAAATATTCAGAAATTCAAGGGTGGTCTACTCCATAGAAAGTTACCTGTCCACCTCTATTTGTCTCTGGGTTTCTTAAAGCTTCTTTGAACTGATTTATGTGCCTTCTCAAGAATTGGTCAAGCTCATTACAGGTGCATTTTACCTTTAAAAGGACAAATAGATTACTTCATTTTGTTTCTTGGAAATTGGAATTTTTTCCATAAAGTAGCATTAAAGTCAAATCAGACTAATGGCATAGGAAATGAGAAACATGAAAACTATTGAGAATGATTAAAAATTCATGTAGGTATATAGAATTTTAAAACTCTAAGCTGCATCAAGTTGAAAGCTTTATCATTTGCAAAAATAAAAATTAAGAAGGGAATATTCCATCATTTGCTGTAAAGAAGGGATCAGTTCAAATTGATTGATGAAATTATAAATTCGTAGGCCTAGACATCCTTGAGTGAGCAATCTTGAACAAAAAGAATAAAAATGGTTATGTACTTACATAAGTAAACTCCACAAACTGACAGTCAACATCTTCAAAACCAACAGTTCCAATTGTATATGAATTATCTTTACGATAATGAAACTGGAAAATGCAGTGCAAACCACTTACACAGTATTTCATGTTCTGAAATTCCATATTTGGCCAAAAAGTTACTGTACATTTATAAGTAAGTTAGTAACACCTTTATAGCTATTACTGTTTGAAAAGCATTCATACCAGATTGATGAGACGAAAATCCATAAACAATAAAAAATGAAATGAAACTGTCAGTTTTGAGAACAATAAGTAGCTCTATGCACAGAAAAAATGCTTGAAAAACAATGAAGGATCAACATGTACCTTTCCAGTAGATCTGTGGAAAAGAATTGTGTGAAAAACACCTAGAAAAAGGAAGGTTGAATGATAATAAGATTAAACACATTGAGAAAAAGGAAGCAGTTGACAAGTTTTGTTTTTGGTACAATGTTGATTACAACTGAAATATAAATATTATATGCAAATCAATTCTGGATAGTTTTACCAACTGGAAGAAAGGCAGAAAAGTAATGGAGGATTCAAATGCCACTTAACTGATGCTTCAAAACCAAACAATTAGCATTATGCTATATCTACACTTTTCTAGGTCAGATTGGAATTTTTGCCTTGCGCGCGAGGGATCTCCCCCCCCCTCACATCAGCTGTCAGCCGCCACTACAGCCGCGCAATTCTTGTAAAATGATTGTTTCTGCAACGCAAAATTCTCATAGCAAGACAATTTTATACGCTATTCTTCAATCTCAGCCGTAACAAATTCCCTTCCAATTGACCAAGCTGCTTGCAGTCGCGCAATTTCTAGGCCACGAAACAAACGCTCCAAGCATTATTCAAAGTTTTCGATCTGACTTAGCACCTAGGGTGCATTCCATATAAAACTCAAGCCGTAGGTATGCCAGTAACTCGTCAGGTGTACGCCAACCTTCAGTGTTGGCGTACACCTAAGGAGCAAAGATCAGAAGAACCGTGCGTCGAGATTTGCATTCTACTACGTTAACTGCAAATTGCTAAAAACATGACAATATACTAATCAAATCAAATGCAAAATAGTATAAAAAGTTTGCAACAACAGGCACATATCGTGAAATAAGAGCTCACTCAAAACAATTTCTTCCACTTGACAAAATTCAGCAACCTGCGACGTAAAAAAGAAACTTATAAACTTTCTCGAGAGCTCTATGTAATACTTATTTCAACTGCATATTCAATTCATGATACATCAAAGTGAATCAAAAACGTTCAATATTACTTTGTATGCTAAATTTGATACGACAATTTAACTCCTTACAAACTCAAAAACTTGAGATCTGGCGTTCATATTGTAATGTCGTCATACAAAAACAATCGCCATCTTGTTTGTGAGACAACAACAACAACGGCCAATCAGAATGCCTCGAACTGGGGGCGAGTAACCATACCATCCACATACACTCCAACCCACAGCATTGGCGAGGTATGAAAGTTAAAATAGCACATGGCCTTGAATACTATATGTTTGGAGCAGCTTCAAATTCAATATCAAGAACAAGTGACCCGTCATGTGCAGTTAGCTTTAATTAAACATTATATAAGAAACCGATAACAGTCGCCAAAAGTCCCTGAGACAATAACAAAAAATTGTATAAATAATTTAGTACTATCAGCATTTAAGCCACTGCGCCATACACACACCCCTTACCCCCCTAGAACAATGTTTTTCTGTTGGTGAGACACTTTGTGTCATTGTGCACCTGAAATTTTTCCATTACTGCATATACTTCTCCCACAACCTAATATTGTTTAGGAGGGAGGGGAACAAGTGTTACGTGGAGACTGAAAACAAGGAAGGTTTTCCAGGATTTCTGGCGATTATTGTAGATCAGCACCTAGTACAAAATGTAAGAATAATTAGTACTGATTATTATGATGAGCACCATTATCTTGTTTACGCATTGAGTTTTGCACACATAAGATGAACAATAAGTCATTGACATGCTCCATTAACCTTTTGTATTTAGCCCTATTGTTTGTAGTTTTGAGTTCTGTTCACTATGATAAGCATGAGCTCCGAGATGATGAATATCTCTTTGCATTTCTGAAAAACTAACACAAAATTTCTTACATCGACATCAAGCTCTTTGCCATTTAGTACCAATAGCTTCCTATTTAGATTCATATTTTCCGGGCCTTTAACTACTTCGAGTGACATATAGCAAGCCATGATTCAACTATCTATTTCAACCCGATGTGCAATGGGGCCCTTGTTTTGATGTAGTTTCAACAAAGTTGCTTCTTAGTTGGCCGAAGACTCTTGCAATGTCTGGAAGCACAGTATCTAGGATTTCATCTGGCTGTTTGCAGTGGTGGATAGTAAAGGAGCAAGGGGGCAAAGCCCCCCTCCGCAGCTGCCATTGAGTCGGCAAATTCTCGGTAAAAAGAGTGGACCAGAGAATAAATAAACGCTTTTTTAAATGCATGCTTATTTATAAGAAAACCATCATTGTACCTGAGCCTCAATTTTCTTAACTTTTCTCGAAGCTGAGATTTTCTTAAAATTTTCTTAACTTTTCCTGAAATAAACTGGCAAAAATGGGTTACACTTTCCTTGTCAATCTTGTATAATCGAATTTGAATTCAATCTTCCCAATTTTTTAAATGTAATTACGATGTTATATCGATTTTTAGCCAACAAAAGCACTTTATTTTGGAAATTGAGCCTAGTGATTTTCTTACGACTTTCTTAAGATTTTGGCCATTTGAGCCTCATGCTCTTATAAACTTTTTTCTTGTAAAAAAACGTGAACGAAAATTACGTCTTTGACCGAGTTTTCATGTCACATAAAGCTTTATCTTGTGAAAACACATTTACTCAATGAAGAATTGAATACTTCTAAAGTACTCGGCAAATTTAGCACCTCTGCCCCCACATTTTTACTGAATCGAGTTGCAATAATTGTCTTCTAGATTTCATGTTTTTGATGTACTTCGTAATAATATCATTCTTGGTTTTTCGAGCTACTGTTCAATGTTGTGGTTGATTAATGAATTCATTCCTTACAGCAACAGCCTCACTATTTGGAAGTCAAGCATTGGATAAATGCACCGATGATCGCGAAATAATGCTCAAGCAGGTCAAAATGGATAGTATTAATCTTTTCCGAACAAAAATAGTAAAATTGCAAATTCTCAAAGGTTTATCATCTTATCTAGCTTTTGAAAAACGAGTTCATCATCCAATGTTTCGTAATTTTTCCTCAGCATATAATAAGAGCTTCTTGAAGTCTTGGCCAGCCTAGTAGTATTTTTCGTATAACCTAGTGCTTCAGTGCTTTATGAAAATGTGCGTGGAAGAGAGAGGTTCTTGGAATCAACTAAAAATCCTACATTAACACCTTCATTTTTGCGACGCATGCTTGCAATTTTTATCCAATCTGCTTGGGGACTCCATTTAACTATAATGTCCTTCAACATCTCGAATAGTATATGGCAAAAAGTTCAGTACAATCAGTAAACTATGATTTACAATACAGGTAGAGGCGTTGCATGACCTCTTCTTCTGGTGGGGGGGGGGTGCAAAGCAATAGATTTTCAATAGAAACTGATAAGACAGTGAATTTACCGACGGAGGGGTGAATTTACTGGCAGAAGCTTTTTTTATTTGTATGGGGTGCGTTGATGCAAGAATGGGCACCATCAGCACTCTTTTGACTCCTTCATAGCAAAAATGCAGTCATTTCCAGAGGAAAGTCATTGAATCTATGGTATAGTTACTGATTAGACCATCTATGGACCACCAAAAGGGTGTGGGTGTTAAAATTCAAATACCCCCACTAGCTACACCCATTTACAGCTTTACATTCTAGTTACTGCTATATAAGGGAGAAAAGTGAAATCTGCATATCTAAGCTGTAATATGAAGTTTCATGCTCGGTGCTTCTTCAGACATCTTCAGATATCTTCACAGACTCCTTCACGCAAACACTCACATAAGGATTATAAAACCGCTAAGAAGGAGCGCACATGTTACTTCGAGTACTTCAACATTTCTTGGTTTTGGTACAAAATTTCTTCCAAAGAACGTCCTTGCGATCGACAAAGATTAATTCAAGCAGAATGTCTGACATTGAGGAAGAGTTTTCAGATGATGACCAGGGTGAAGAGGAGCCTGAGGTATGAATTTGTGTCTACTGCAAGGCCTTCTCTTTCTCATTAGCACATTGTTGTAATCAAGAAAATGGCGGATATGCGGACTTAGGCCCATCCTGCCACAGTTCATTTGACCTAATTCTGAATTGAACAGTGTAAAATTGAAGTAGTTTTGGGACAATGGAAGATGCAGCATGCCAGAGAAGTGACCTGAATTAAACTTTCATGATTTTAACTGTCATTGTTGTACTCAATACACCCTGTCATAAAAGAATAGGTAAACATTAATGTGGAAATGCACTACCACCTTTTGCTTATAAACTATATTACTAAATGCCCAGCCCACTCTACTTTAAAATTTTTTTTTCTCTACCAATAGATAGAAGAGTGCTGAGATATCTTGTAGATTTGCGTTTATACCATATATTGAGAGAAAGTAATAAAAGACTTCTCATGAAGTAGGAAACTTGTTTAACAAATTCAAATGATAAAGAGATTTCATAATTTTTTTATGAAAACAAGTGGCAATTGTGATCCTCCATACATAAATTCTTACAAATAACAACTCTCTTGTATTGAGCACCATAATGTGTACAGCTTATTAGGCATTATGAAATGCATGTCACTCATGTGCATGGAAGATATATTAAAATCATGGGCCAATAGGAAGTTGGTAATTAGCTTATTCATTACCTTTTGTTTTCATTATAAGTATGTTGCCATACAGATAATTTGTGCCACAATACATTATTTGTACAGGATGTCTGCCATGTCTGGGAAATCAGGGAATTGTCAGGGAAATTTGGTCCTTTTTTACAATGTCAGGGAAGTGGCAGGGAAACCTGACCCTTTTCACTGATATCCAAGAATGGCGCAGCATACCATTATCTATTCTGCAAAATATATATGGTTGGAAGGCCAAAGGAGTACAAGATCATTGGTGAACGTAATTTTTGTCCTGCTTGCCAAAAGGATGTTTTCTGACATTACAGAGGGCAGGGACTCAAAAATATTTTGCTCACTCTGCTTGCATGGTCATAGCCTCCTACCTTCTACATGAATAATGTCATTAACATATAGCTTACAACATTTACAACTTCTCATACATTTAGGGCAGTGGTAGACATTCAGGGTGCAAAGAGGGGGTGCTTGCTTTCCCAATATTTCACCCTTGCCAAATGTGATGCATGATTCATTAGTAGTAGCTCACTGAAGGCAATATAGAACAACATAAAAGTCAATATATTGGTGTGAGATTGCTATTTTTAAGCTTTGGTGTACAGGCATTGGTAAGCAAATAGGCAGGGCCATTATTTCCAGTCTTGTGCTGGCATAACTTTAGCATAGCTTTTTTCAATGCTGTTCAACAAGGCTCAGTCAAAGCAGGCTAGGGGATTGCTTTTTCTTTCTCAGCACAAAAATTAATGAAGAAAACAATTTATATCTTACTGTGTAGAAGGGCATTTTCTAATGAACTAAAGGGTGTGGCCTCAAGATTTTTATGAGGGCAAGTCCCAATTCCCAAGTTTGTTCTCACTCATTTTGTATGGCTTTGTAGCAATAGCCTTCCTCAACTACTTAGTTTCCTTTCACACATGATGTTGGTCAATGTTGTCCAGTGTAAGTTTTGACATAATATGTGCTTTAGCTTTCAGGAGGTTTTTTCCCCCAAAAGAATGAGAAATGTCTGCCATTGATTTAGGGGGAACTGACATTTTCCTACAGCTGAGTTACTTCCATTCAGTAAACTTCAAAATTTCAACTACCTACATGCCCCAATAATCATCTTGTATATCTGTCCCTGGTGGTAACATTGAAGTACTCAGTTCCTTTAATTTTACTTCTATTAGAGAATCGGAGTTTAAATGTTTCTAGCTTCCTGATGTAGTTGACTCATGAGTCATTAGGGATATACTCAGTTCCTATAATGTTTCTTCTATTGGATGACCCTTGCAATGAAGTGTGTCAGGGGAACAGAGATATTTGTCAGGGAAATATCAGGAAATTGTCAAGGAAATCCATCTTCCAGTTTGGCAGACACCCTGTTGCAAGTCTTGCCTTATCAGTATTTTAGTGTCTAGTCACAATGCACAACAATTATGAAATCCATAAAAGTCATATTAATTATTGGATGCTCAAAATATCATTTTACTGACCTTATTTTTAGGGGGAAGACCTTGGAGATGAAGATGATGATGAAGATGATGATGAAGATTATGATGATTATGATGATGATGAGTATGAAGGATCAAGGAATAAGAAGAAAAAACCTAGTCATGGTGGATTTATCATTGATGAAGCAGGTGTGTGATGTTTTGTGGATAGGCATTAATCTCCTAAGAGCAAGTATGGCTTACTGGCACTTTAATTGGCTTTGATATGTGAGGAATGAGTTTGAGTCCTAGAATTGAAGCTCAATGGTGGTAGCAATCTATGTTGGCGAGAAGGGCATATGGTCATTAAAAAATGCCAAAAAAAACCATTGGAAATAAAATTTGATGGACTACATGCCTATTGTGGAGGGAAGAGACTCATTAGTCAGTGTTTCCCTACTATAGTCCATGCTTACAATTCTAAGCAATCAGTGTAGCACAAAAAAGATTGCTTAAAGGACAAACAAAGCTCTCCCAAGGTGATTTCCCAACCCTTATGATCCAATGATTTGCTTTTGAGAAAGGCTGTTTTTCTTTATAATGTACAATTTGCAGAGTATCCATGCAGAACAAGATTTCAATTGAAGCAGAAGGATGTTTGCTCGAATAGTTTAATGATAGGCTTTGACTCCAGCATTTGGCTAAAATTTTACAGAAACAACATAGATGCCTGTGATGAATAGCATCTCACAAAAAGAGCCTACTAAACCTGTTGTCTACTCAGACTATAGCGCTTAATAGTTTGGAAGATTTGAACTTTAATAGAATAATTTTTGAGGTTTGAGAAACAAAAATTGTTTTTTGTCAATTTCCTTGATAAAATGTTGCTTGCTTTTGATGAATGAGAGCAAGATTTTTGGGTTGACTTTTGTGCTGGGTATTGCTTAAAGCAGTGTTTTTCATCCATAAGCTAAGGATCACTATATCGGACTAGATACTATGCTTAGAAATATTTTAATAATTTCATAAAAAGAAGAATGAAATTTGAGTAGGATACTGGAAATCAATTTTCTCATATGGATTTAAGGAAAATTGTGCCATATGAGACCCAGGAAGTTGTAATTTAGGAATACTCTGTTTTCAAGTAAGTGCATTCCAGTGGTTGTTGACAAAAATGGTAAGTCATGTTGTTTTTTGTCAATGACGTATAGAATTTGGATATAGCAGTAATTTTAGGTATGAAAGTAGGAGGGAAAGCATCAAGCAAATTCTAACACAGTCTAATCCTTATGTGCTTCACTTGCTTTACAATTTATCCATAAAATCTGTTGTAGATGTGGATGATGAGAATGAAGAGGATGTTAGTGATGGTGAAGATGGCCATACTGACCCCAGCAATAGTATGTTGATATTGTGTTTTCATTCCTTAAGTAAATAAAGTTATAATGACCAAACAGCTTTCTTCATTAGCTTTTTTTATCTCAAGGACACTTCTGCATTTTTCTATTATGACACAAGCTTTTTCAAGGCTGGTCCATGGATATGATATGGGGAGGTAGTATAGTGGTTAGAGCACGTGCTTCCTGTGGCAGAAGGTCTATGGTTTGAGCCCAACTCAAGGCCTTGACCAAATGCTCACTCACTGTTCACCAAGCAGTGAATGGGTACCCAGTGGCAACACTGAGAAGATAAAGGCAGCAAGGAACAGAACTGGCCACCTTCCTCACATGCTGATGGCTCAGGATAAGTTTCCTGTCTAGCAGGCACTCCCCTATGTACAAAAGTGTATGGGACTACCTTTACCTTTGCATATGGAACCCAGCTAATTTTAATCTATAAAAAGTGTTCCAAGATAAAAAGAATATATAGTCAGGGGCAACATATGCATGAAATAAGTAGTCCATGCTAATAGTTATTCATCACCCTTGGAGTGACTGGCATATCAAGGGATGGTCAGTTGAGAGATGAATTATTGAAGATCTACTGCAGTAATATCAGGCCTTGTCATAAATGAAATACTGCTTGTATGGTGATTGGCATGTGCAAGTGATTTTGGACATGTGATTGCACTGTTAGTATGAAGATAAGCTAAAGGCCATTTCTTTTCCAAATAATAAAGTTGGAATTTGAAGTTACCACAAAATGTTGAAGAGCACCTTATTCACATGTGTGATCAAACACATGTAAAGTTTGGTTGCGCATGCATGGGCGTGTGATTGCACATGCTAAATGACAAGACCTGTTATATCCACCTTCATGCTCTTGGAAGCTGGCTGTCCTAGCAGTGTAATTTATTCCTTATGTACCACAATGTAAATGCTTCATTTTTGTGTGAAAGAATTTTTTGATAATCTGTTTCAAGCTTAGTTGAAGTTTTGCTAGTTGGAAAAGTGTGTAGCAACCTTGCATTAAGAAGCTTAACAAGTGCATTTCTGTTTCCAATGCCCTTGTTGAGTTTTCTTTTCTTTTAATTCATTTTGTCCCTTTTCATATCAAGTATTCATTTTTACATTGCAATTTGTATGGCTGAGGATGGAACCAACATTATTTTGCTTATAAGCAAATAAGAGCACCTTTTTTTGCTTTATTAATTGTTGAGGAGTCCTTTTCTGGTTTGATGTTAAATCTAAAATGGGAGATTGATTCTTTTACAGTTGACGACACTTCCAATCTTGGTGGTGAAGATGTCCATGTGAGCTTGAATTTTGTGTTGTTTATTGTTTTGTTTGATAGTCTGCAGACTATATCTGTTCTGCAGTTTCTGTGTAAACAAGCAAATAAAAAATGTTTGATCTAGCAAATCTGAATGATGCTTGATGGGAATTTTAAACTCATTTGGCCCCACCATTAAAATGTATATGGCTTTTATCATAACAATTTTATTTCCAGGGTGCTCGAAGATTGCACAATCTTTGGAAGTAAGTGTTTATTTTCAGTTTACTTGAAAATTTTTTCAAAAAATTTTGCATACTGATCTGATGGTGATTACTTATAATAATTACATAGTATTTGGTTATTTTAGTAGTAATATGCCCCAAAGCTTCTACAGTAAGTATCAGTGTTTTTGCTTCCAAAAAAGCCACAATTGTCTTTTATTAATAGAAAGAACTACATGAAATTTAATGTTGCAAACAATTTGTGTATTTCACACATATGCTCATGTTGGATTGACTTTTGCTGTGATTTGCTCATGCAATTTTTCTTCCATGACCTCAGTGTGCAATTATTTCATTTCATAAGGCTTTATCTCCATTTGATTAAGCCTTATCTCTATTCCCAATAATGTTAGTTTCTTGGTTTTCCCTATTCTTGCCTTTAGTATCTGCTCTATTAAATGTAAGTTCAATTTTGACTGTCCATTTTGATGCTGTCTTCAACTTTTACACTCAACTTCGTACTCTTTTCATTTTCTGGTCATGCCATTTTACTCCTATCTTTGCTTTTAAAACTGAGTTCATCTGTTTAATTTTGTATGTGTACACAAGGATACACTGTGTTTTTGTAGAAACTCTGCTTACCACATTGCCTGAGTTCAGTTCTTATTTGTCAAAATGGTAGCAATACAAGGAATGATCTTATTGAATGATTGTAGATCCCACATTAACTTTCTTATCTTATCAGGGAAGAAAAGGCTGAAGACATAGCAGAGTACTTCAAGAGAAAATATGCTGCCCAAGAAAGGTATATATGAGTAATTTTAGGATTGAGATGACTTTGATTCCATTTTGTTCATTGAAATTTTGTAGATTGGTACACCTAAAGAAATTGTGGATATGTTGTGCCACAAAAGAGCACTTTTTATGACAATTTTCATTAAAGCCTTTGACCCTCTAGATCATGCCCATAGCAACATGACAAATAGAAACAGTACTTCTTTGGAAAGTACATGCAAACACAGTTTCACTGTCAGTTAGGCAGAACATTGAATTATCTTAGATGATGTCAGCATCAGGGATTTGGATATTCAGGGTCTTGAAGTTCTATAAGGGCCCAAACACATGACCTGAATTCCATAGGCATCCAGACATGTGACCCTTTCCAAAACCAATGGGGAGGATATTGCCTCTATTTGGTTTCTACTTGGTTGTTGCTGTGCCTTCAGTGAAAGAGAGCTCAATTCTGTTGCATTAGCCATTACTACCAATGATTACATGGAATTCTATCTCCTTTTCCAAGTGTTCTAAGCTTCATAAAGGCTTAGTAGGTTCATTTGTCTGCCATCATTGAATATTTTATCAACAGCATAGTGAAACAGCTAATAAAACTGTATTTACCAGTGTTGGAATAAGTTTGAATTAAAACTTATTAATTTTTTAAAGTTTCAGACCATTGTTGTGAATTTTTTCTCTTTCCTTTTTTCCTACAGTTATCCTGATGGTAATTATGACACTCCAGAAGACATTGAACAGCAAGGCTTGCTTCCTAGTGTAAAGTAGGTATATCTTGTTAGTAGTGAATTTTCTTTGGAGAATTTTGGTAGTTTAAATGAAGGAATAAATTATTGAATGAGTGAATAAGAGAAGGAATTAAGCATTATATACCAGAGGTAGTATATCATTAAGTGACTTCATAAATTCATAGATATACTAGAATGTTTGGACAATGCTTAACAAGCAGAAAATGTTTGTTAGTGTCTGTATTTGGATGAGGATGCAAGTGAATCGAGGTATTTGAATCTAAGTTGCTTTGCAAGCTAATGAAATGGATTCAACAAATTATTTTCTTGTAGGGATCCTAATTTATGGATGGTTCGATGTCGTGTGAGTGCTTGAATATTGATTTTCATTACTAGATATATTATTTCATAATCCCTAAGAATGTTATCCACAGCTTTCTTCTTTTTTCACCTCTCTCACCCATTAGGGGACTTTGTGTGTTCTGCCACTGTAATCCCTCCCCATTTGCTACTAGCGAGTGGGCATGGCCACCGCCAGAAAGTAGAATCTTGTTGGCTACATTGGAGGTACTCTGTTGATTTACAGGTGGAATCAGCAGGGTCCCTCGTGTACTGCAAGTCTTTGTCCACTCTCAATATCCTTTGCTGGTGTCTTCACTGCCCCTGTATTTTCTCTGGATGAAAAAATTTGGACCCACCAGCCACCAATAGAAGATTGACTAATTTCAACAACTTTTATGCATATCTTTAGCATTATTATTTTCGTTGTTATCTTCTTGATCATCATGTCTTGGGATCAATCCATTTTGTGGTTCAGCCTTTTATCTACCTGTAGGATAAGTAGTTCTGTGAAATGGAAAGGAAATCCACAAGTTGATTTGAATATTGGTTTCGCAGCATGTAGTGGAGTCTGTGTATTCTCAGGTGCTTACAAAACAGTAGATCTCAATAGCTGGGAAAAGACTGAAAAACTTTTCGATAGTTAATTAGTGAGGGAATTTATCTGTTGGTGGGAGTCGGAAATTTTGAAGTGTAAAATAGATGCACGATAGGGAGGACGACAAATGTTCGTGTATTTGCATATGTAATGTATGTATGCATATATAAATGCCTGTACATTTGTATGATCACATGCAATGCACTTGCGTTACTGGAAAAGTTTGGGCTAGACAGAGTGGGGTGGGGAAAATTCCAGAAATAATTTGTGAAAGAGACACAAAAAAGGTTGAAGTGAACGAAGAAATCCTGAACATTTTTCTTGTTCTTTGGGCTTAAAGTTTTACCATTTGTTCCAAGCGGCTTTTCTCCTTTATTTTAGATTGGAGAAGAAAAGCAGACAGTCATTGCGCTAATGCGAAAAGCCCTCGCCCTTGAGAATACTGAGAACGTAAGTGTATATTTTAGAATTCATCATGTCTTGCACATGAATCATACGGTCAAGAAAAGTCAGGGAGAGAATTATTAAAATTTTTGTAGGTTAAGGAGAATCAGAAAAAGTCAGGGAGTTTTGTTCTCAAAAGGGTAGGGGCCAGGGAAAATCAGTGAAAGATTTTGAACATATTCTGGAAAGAGTGATCAAAGCTCTATTTCTCCAGTTGTATAAATTCTAGACACCAGAATCGATTTCCTGTACAATTGTTAGTGACTTTCCTCACTCTGCTAACAATTTGTGTCATGTCTAAAACCAAAACCATTCTTCTTTGTCCTGATATGTTTTAAAAACTGTTAAAATTACTGACCTACTCACGAGGGTTAGAAGAAATATGGTCTTTTTACACCTTTGGTCAAGGAAAAATTATCATTTTTTACCCAGACAGTTAGGGAAAGTCAGGGAATTATTTTCTTAATAAGGTGTATGAACCCTTTTCCAGTGGATGTGACTTAGTACAAAATTCCCATTTGAGTTTCATAGTTAAATTATATGCTAATTCGTTGTTTTTTTATCTTTCATTAATTTTACTTTCGACTAGGAAGTAAAATTTATGTAAACGGTGTAGCTCAAGGCTTTTTTCAGTATATCAATGGAAACAGATGTTAATTTCCTTCTATTTTCAGGCTATTCAAATAAAATCAGCTGTGGCTCCAGAGGGACTGAAAGGTTATATTTACATCGAAGCATATAAGCAGACTCATCTAAAAAATGTAAGTTAATTATTACAAATATCATTCCTAGTCCAAATACATAGACGTATTTCTTTCGCTGTTGTATGCACCATGGATATGCATCATTACTTGGGCATATAAAGTAAAGTAAGTAAAGGTAGTCCCGTATACTTTCGTACGTAGGGGAGTGCCTGTTAGAGAGGGCACTTATCTTGAGCCATCGGCATGTGAGGTAGGGTAGCCGATCCCTTTCCTCGCCGCCTTTATCTCCCCAGTGTTCCCACTGGGAACCCATTTGCTGCTGGCTGCTGGGTGAACAGTGAGCGAGTGTCCAGTCAGGGCATCGAGTCGGGCTCGAATCGTAGGCCTTCCGCATGGGAGGCATGCGCACTAACCACTATGCTACCTCGCTCGCTTGTGCATATAGTTCTCAATTTAAAGATATGTTTATTCAATTTAAACTATTTATATTTGAGCTTTGATTTTTGGTGTTGTTGCATCGATGTGGCATTTCCATACTGTGATACCGGGGTTTTTGCATCAGATATACAAGACTCTCAGGGCACCAGATTTTTCAGATCCATCCAGATCTTGTGTTTCATCCTTACGGAGCGATGGTTGATCAATCTCATAGCTCTTCCGTGGCTAGATTTATCACAAATAGTCACAAAATTTAGTATCTTAACTCCAAAGTTGTGATTGCAAAGCGATTAAATCTCCTTCTTCCCTACCTTGCTTTTGCTGGCCTTTTTATTTTTCCTTACATTGAGCTCCTTTTCATTTTCACTTCCTTATTCATTTTTCCACCCTTTCCTTTTTATGTAGGTTTCCTTTCCTTCCTTGTTTCCCTTCCTCTCACTTTAATGTAATTCTGATATTTTTGATACAATTAGTGTTCACTTCTTCAAACAATCGTAGCAAGTGTCTCTTTTAGTATTGATTTAGTGAATCATCATTACAATTTATGCCATTCAGTACTCCCTTCTCTTTATTAGGCCATTGAAGGTTTTGGTGCGCTCAAAATGGGCGTGTGGAAGCAACAGATGGTTCCAATCAGCGAAATGGCTGATGTTTTGAAAGTCGTTAAGGACATCGTTCAAGTAAAACCAAAGTCATGGGTGCGATGTAAAAGGGGAATATACAAAGATGACATAGCACAGGTATAATTTTTGATGAGCAACTTTCTTAGACTGACAAGACGTATTTAGTGTTGCAGTTCTTATTGCAGCATTAGTACCGTCTTTAGAATCTAACAGCTTTACTTTGTTACCATTATCCCTCGCAAGGTTTGCTTAGTTGTCCTCATGTATGTGCTTATCTCCCTGCTAAGTCTTATCTCCCCTTTAAGCATTGCTCTTTCTTCTTTCGTTGGGAACTTTGCTGTGGACTTCAGGGCCTTTCATCAGTATTACATACTAAAAAATGTCAGTTTCACTTTGTTGTCTTACTCTCTGATGATTGTCACGTTGTAAACTCTGCAAAGCACTATTTAATGATAGAAAGATAATGAGCAACAAAATTTTCAGTCTGATAATCTGGACGAGGATAGCAATAGCAAAATGTGATTAAAATTTTGTCCAGAATGTTTCAAAAAGGTTTGTTACGTGGCAAGTTCTAAGTTTAAGCTTTGTGGAAAGTTCTGGAAGGCTCTAGGGCTTTTTTGGAATAAGTAGAAAAATGACCCGGTATCATACATTGCAGAAAAGATTGCCAAATGTATGAAATTCTATTTCCGATCATTTCCTCTTTCATTTCAGGTTGATTTCGTCAACACGACTCGGAACCAGGTATCTTGTTCGCGTTATTATGCATGTTCATAATAATTAGCCAATCAGAATCAATTAACGATCTTTCACGTTGTTTTGGATTCCACCTTGCTACTTTTTATACATATTCACACACCGTAAGATCATTATTCTTCAATGCTTCATACATTACTAAGTGTCGGATGATAAAAGTAAGTTACATACGCTACTGCAGTATACCATCAAGTCTCCATCTTTTATAGAATTATTACGTTTTCTTCTGGTCAGAAATTTAGAAGAAACAGCGATTTATTTATCGATGTCTTCTAATGTTTAGTATACAGTATCCCCTGATCAGGTAGTCACTCTAGGGCAGCGGTTCTTAACCTGGGTTCGATCGAACTCCAGGGGCTTGGCAAGTCAGTTTCAGGAGTTGAGCGGTTTCGCTCACCTTACTTGTAAGATTTCTGATGTCACGCTTTGCTTGGCCAGTTTGTGCACTAATACAGAATGCATAGGCTTTGAATTTGAATGGAAGAGCACATTTTATTTTTCCAATTACAAAGGGTCAGATGAATGCATTTATGGAAGTTACGGGGCCCAGTACTTCCAAAAAGGTTAAGAACGACTGCTCTAGGGGAAGTGGCGATGTGTACGTACGCACTTATACTAATTCTTCTGCATAGGCTTACAAACTTGTGGCAAAATCTTATTTAGGATGACGAACATGGGTGGATATGGATAGGCTCTGTGCAGCTGAAAATTTTTAGTTACTTTGACACCACTGTTATTCACGGTTACCTAGTTTAAAGGGACCCATCATGCAATTTTTGTGAAAATATATTTGATCTAAAATTGGTTAACTAAGATTATGAATCAGCTATGAAACCAAAGTCTAATTACAAAGCAGTGTTTACAATTGAGAGGAAAAGGACTTTATCTTTGAATGGATTATGTGTCATCGTTCCATTCGACAATTTCAAACTGGATATAGTTCGAGAAGATACTTAAATTATTAGGATTATGTTGCCCCGTCTTTATTAATTAGTTTGAATGTTATGCTGTAGAGTCTATACAACTTAGAACCTCAGAATAATTTAGGCGCAAATCCCTTTTAGCAAGTGTGAATGTGCTGAGTTCCATAGCCTGTAGTTTGCACCAACTATTCTTCTTGATTGTGATCATTGTTTCGAATCTCGCTTTGACTGTTTTGTTTACTATCACTAGGAGTGTGATCGAGGAGTAGCACGGCATAACGCCATTATGCTTCCTACAATGTTTGGCCTTCACCGTTATGATATCTACTGAAGCAAATTGTAACATTTTGCTTATTAGACTGTTTGATCTTCACGGTAATGCTGCCTCCTTGCCTACTGAAGCAAATTGTAACGTTGTACCTACTAAAATATTTGGTTGGTAATACTGCCTAATGGAGCCATAGAGTGAGGCAAATGTTGACGAATTGCTTACCATTTTGCAACGAAAATGAAGCCATAAAACGTTATGTTTCTTTTAAACATTTGCGTTTTACTTGCTAGAAGTTTGCAACCACACCCCTGACTATCACTATCTGATATCGGCATCCCATACCTTTTGCAGGTCACCATAAAAATGATACCGCGAATCGATTATAATCAAATGCGTGGAGCAATGAAATCTGTAGCTGTAAGTATGTTACAGAATTATATGAGGTTTTCATCTGTACACTTGGACTGTATGTTGGTAGAGGCTCACCTTAATGCTATTCAATTACGCTAAAAGTTGGCTCATATGTCGTGTAATATACATCAAGCTCATAAGGGAATTCAAAAGTACATATTCACACATACCATCTTTCTACTAATCTATGTCCTCAAAACAGAGCTGGTTCCGCAACTGTTTTAAATCTTCGTGTGTATTTTCCAGTTTTCTTTTGTTTTCTACTTAATTGTCTTAGTTCTGTGATTATTACTTCTAGCATCATCGTCATTCACCATAAATAGTTTTTCACATCCATCAGTCGTTAGATCATTTCCATTTTATATGGCTGTTAGGATCAAGCAGAGAAAAGAAAAAGAAGACGTCGCCCACCTCAAAAGTGGTTTGACCCTGATGCAATTCGGTATGCGTTTGCTTTATCTAAGATTTTTATATATGAAGCGTGCACAGATACGTTTTTAGAAGCGTCCTAGCTGTTAAATACACCACATATTTCGCTGAGGCAGTTTCATGTTATATTTTGCATGAGCTTGGATAATTTGCTTTGTTTAAAGTAGCGTCCACACTAATGCATTTTCGTATGAAAACGCATACAATTGGAAGCATCTAAATGCATCAAAAGTGCAAAAACGCATCTAATTGTATGCATTTTCATACAAAACCGCATTAGGGTGGACGCTACCTAATTCATATGAAAACGCATACAATTGGAAGCATCTAAATGTATCTAAATGCATCAAAAGTGCAAAAACGCATCTAATTGTATGCATTTTCATACGAAAACGCATTAGTGTGGACGCTACCTAAGCCACTTGTATTCATTTTATGCCAGTACTGTAGCCTGTAACAAAGTTATCGCTGCATCCAGATTTATCTCAGTCCACTGTACATCCAATACCTTTTCGGCCCAAATATTTGGATTTCTTAGGTTTCATTATAACAGAAGTTGTTTTTGGACATAGCACCTATACATCAGCGATGTTTATTGACATTTATAGATATTTTGGCACGTCCTGTTTCTTTGCAGAGAAATCGGTGGTGAAATTACCCAGGATGGGGACTTCTTTCTGTTTGAATCAAATCGATATAGAAATGGGTTTTTATACAAGAACATATCAATGTCAGGAGTTGTGAGTATCGACACTGCCTTCTGTCAATTTTGCTATGTTTTTTGGTTTTAGTGTGATTATGTTTCTTGTTGTCAGTGCTGCATTTTATGTTATTTTTGTACCATGCGACACCTTAATTTTTTCATTTCATTCTACAATTTCTGGTTTAGTGTCTTATATTGCTTTTAGAACAAAGTACTTTTTATGGGGGGGGTGCTTTTTTCAAATACTCCTCTTGGAATTAAGGCAATGTAATACTTCTGACCTGTATTTTGTGTGAGCATGTCAATATGCTGTTTTGTTCTCCAATTTTAGATAATTGAAGGAGTAAAACCAACTCTAAGCGAGCTGGAAAAGTTTGAGACTTCAATTGATGATGCTGAACTAGAGAGTATCTTTTCATTTATCTGATGCTAAAAATCGAGATAGGTAAAGCATTTTTGTGTTGTGCTTTTATGGCTACTATGTGTTGTATCTACATGTGTTGTATCTACATGTGCTGTATCTACATATGTTGTATCTGCGTGATTTCTGTCTGCGCTCCTGTGTTTGTATTTGTCTTTATGTGGTTACTATTTATGTTTGCACCTGCCGTAAAATTAAGCCTCCCTATTTAATAGGCCCTCTTTACATCAAGCCCCCCTTTTCAAGCAAAAATCGCAGATTGGCGCCACTATCTATTAAGCCCCTTCTCTCGTTGAAGTGAATGATTGAATGGGTTCTTAGGGCATGGAAAATACTGTTAGATGAGGTCACATGTATAAAATAGGGCCCACGTACAGAATTCTTTGTGTGTCTTAGAAAACAACAAACTGCTGATCCTTTCGAAGGAGTCCAAGAGGAAGAAGCTTGTTTGGAAGACATTTCAGGATTACCAACCGACCCTGATGATTAGTATGACGATGCGAGCATTATAGTTGACTAATGTGAATATATTAACAAGCCCCCCTCTCTAACAAGCCTCCCTCTCTATCAAATCCTCCTCTAGGACTCGGAGAAATAAGTTCCCCCAGGGGGGCTTATTGGAGCCTTTACGGTATATATTACCTGTGCGTGGTTGCGCCCGTGTATCTTCGGTTGTGTGTACTTGTATCTCTGTGAGTGAGAATGGGAGAAGTAGTAAAAGGAAATCAAAGATAGAGCAGACTCAGTGGCTTTTTCCTTAGGATAAACCATTGCTGTATCCAGTCATGTATTATCTGCGGTTTTGTTTTGATACACGCTTAATGTCATGTGATTATATGGGTGATAATTTGATATGTTCTTTTGTCACACATTGTGTGCCACCTTAACGATTTGTAGTATCTGGCAAGAAGAAAATAGAAGAGGAAGCCATGCATAGTTTTGCTCCGGGAGATAATGTTGAAGTTATTGAAGGAGAGCTTATTCATCTTCAAGGGAAGATTTTATCCATTGATGGAAATACAGTAACAATCATGCCGAAACATGAAGATTTGAAGGTATTTTTGCTGAGTTAATTAACTTTGCAGTCTTTGCAAATGAGCTATACTGAATCACGTTTCAAAGTAAGTTATATCTGTCATATGGGATATGTTGCTAGTCTTGTTATACACACCTCATCAGCCTATCATGATTTATGATAATTTATGCACTTTGTGTATCTATTCTCATTTGAATATCTGTTACATTCCCTTTATTTCGGTTGCTGTCTTTCTGAATATATGTCGTTTTGAAGTATTTCTGCTTTGCCACTTTTTCTTAATTGTGTGCTTCTTTTCACACATTATACTACTGTTGCAAA
>WIPJ01002206.1:34027-55562 GCA_018155075.1 Cassiopea andromeda | reverse complement strand
GGGGGGGGGAGAGATCATGCCAGTTAGAAGAGTACTGGAAGATATTTGGTGTGTCATTGCTGTAGTTTTGTTTTTGAATCATTCTATCAACGTTGTCTAAAGCAAAGAGTGAGTGAATTGTATTGGAGTACTTCGAGTATCGATTACTTTTATGAAGGTCTCTGAATACTCATAAAGTTATCTGATTGATCATTTTCTGTTGTCACAGGCGGAGCAGGAGGTGCTGGACGTGGAAGGGGAATGGGGCGAGGTACTGGTCGTGGATTCAGAGACAATAGTGTCATTGGGCAGACAGTAAGGATAGCAAAAGGACCTTTTAAAGGTGTGATTGTAGTTTATTTGGATTATGAGAATGCTTAGTTGCCTGTCCAATATCATTTATAGGACATTTATCTGAGAACAACAAAGTGAGTTTCAATTGCCATTTTAGAAGACAAAGCATCATTTATTTTCATGGTATTCTAGCTGATCAATTTTTACTTTCTTGGTTATATTCACAAACATTATCTAATCTTATTTGAATGTGTTTTAATGGAATGCTCTTGGGATTGCAGAATGCGCAGATTTTGTTTCTTTCTGTTTTTGCAAAGTTTCTGAATGAGTGTTTCCTTCTATTATCCTTAAACATTTAATAGCTAAACAAACCCTTATGGAAAAATTTTGAAAGTCACCTTCTGTGATAGTTAAATTAGTATACTGCTGTAGTCTCTATATATATATTTCATATCATCTCATATCATTCTACCAATGACGTTACCTCCTCCGCATTAGACCCTCTGTTTTCAAGTACCATTGTTGAGTACTTTAATTAAAGAACGGAGATCTTATCAAGCTAACGTCTCTTTCCCATTCCCTCGTAGAATTTTTGTTGAAGGTTGTGGTGTAGCCAGCTTTCTTTTGCAGGTTACATTGGCATTGTAAAAGATGCAACAGAATCTTTAGCACGTATTGAATTACATACTAATTGCAAGACAATCTCAGTTGATAGATCGAGGCTCGCCATTGTAACGTGAGTCTTTTCTCTTTATTGATGTCAACTAGATTCACTAGTAAGCACTGATGGCATTTCAACCCAAGATTAAGTTCTCTCTATTTTCCCCTTTTAATTTTCCTCTCTTAATTTCCCTCATGTAATTATATACCTTGTCACAGAGAGGTTCCTGTTTATGAGTACTGGATAGGAGGTTCGATTTGTTCTTGCTGCGGACAGACCTGGTAGTTTTTAATTGTTGTTAAAGACTCGTTGAATATTTGCTTTCTATAAGTGGAATGTCTGTTAAAGTTGTGTTCTCTATCCAGGCTGCATTATCTGATACAAAACGAGGCGAATTTGTGTAGGGGCCATCCATAATGATGTCCGCGCATTTTCGCCTGCTTTCAACCCCCAACCCCCCCTGTCCACACCTGTCAACTTTTTGCTAAACAACCCTCTCCCCCTCTCCGTGCAGACACTGAGTTGGAAGACAAATAGAGCTGCAAATAATATGGAAAAATAAAAACTGAAAAGGACATGCATACTATTTTTTGTTTGCCTCTTTATTTTTCAATCTTTAACACAAAAAGATGATAATAAAATGGCCTTTAAATGCCCTCTTCTCTCTTACAGAGACCACACTGAAAATATATCCACTTACAGCTAAACCCCCTCCCTCCCCCCAATATGCGGACATCTTTATGGTTGCCCCCATAGTTCCCGAATCATTTATTGACTTTTGTCGCATTTACTCCTTTAGTGGCCAAAACAAAGGAGGTGGTGTCACTGCTTATGGTCACACTCCACTTTATGGGGCGCAGACACCAATGTATGGGGCACAGACTCCACAGCACGGCTCAAGAACCCCAATGTATGGAAGCCAGACTCCTATTCATGATGGTATGTAGTATTATCTCAATGCTTATGTCGTGTAATTATTCCAGAACGTTTGTGTACATAAACTATGACTAGCGAATCAATGCTGCTTTTCCATTCAACTCTACTACGTCATTTAGGAATTGAAAAGACTCAAAATTACGAATCTTTTTATTGGAAAATCTTAAGGTTTATTGAGCATGCTTTGGAGTATTATGCGCATGTTGAGGAGAATTTCTCGCAGTCTTACATTTGCTTCAGCCTTTGATTTATAAGGCGCATTAGGGATTTCCTTTACTGTAGGAACCATTCCATCTGTTGTTCAAGTTCAGTTTCTAGGAATTCCTCTAGTAGCTGCTGCTATATGTCTAAGGGGTGTAAATGAGATATTACAGAGATACCCGATTGATATTCTGTTCAATTACCATAGAAAGGCAGCAGTTATTTAGCCAGAAGAGGAACCCGAAATTCCAGTTGCTTAAACTTCCAAAATAGGCCATGTTCCATCGGACATTAGTAGACTTATTTTTTCATTGTTTTTTTATGTTCAGCAATATTTATATTCTAAGCTATCATCATTATTTTTTTATTTTTCATGCCACACACCTGTGCTGATGTTGTCTACCAATTAACCTCAATTTACAGTCTTTTGTTCTTCCCCACTTCAGGGAGTCGCACTCCTCGTTATGGATCTCAGACTCCTATCCATGATCCTTCAAGAACACCACTGCATGATCCATCAAGGACACCTTCCCATGATCCTTCAAGAACACCTTCTCATGATCCATCAAGAACTCCTTCCCATGATCCATCTCGCACTCCTTCTCATGTTGGACATGGCGGCGCCTGGGACCCAACGCAGCCAAATACACCCGCAAGACCAAATGAGGATTTTGAATATTCATTTGATGCTGTGAATCCATCTCCTGTGAGTTTTTCTTGTTTTTATGGATAAAATCCATTTCACCGTCATCTAGATTCTATATCTCTTTGCAAGTATATATCTCTTTTCATGACGCCCATTGACCTCTAGACTAGACTCTTACTGTACTGATGCATGGCTCATACGGCCAGGAAAAATAAAGAAAAAGCTGTTTTTGAAGTTAGTCAGGAAATGTCAAGAAAAGTCAGGAAATTTTGTTGAAACTCAGAAAAAGTCAGTAAAAAGCTAGGAATTTTTGTCACCCATGTTAATGAATTCTTTGCTGTCTAATGTAAATGAACTCTAAACACTGCATACACATGTCAAAACAAGCAAGCCAGCTTCAGTTTGCTTGCAAGTTTCTATTTAAGTACAGCATTGGCATCGTTGGTACATTTGGTTTTCAAAGATGAGTCAGTTGCATGATTTTATCACCCGTTGGTCAGGCAGATATTATGGAATATTGATACGCAGTCAGGGAAAGCACCATTTTCAAGAAGAAAGTCAGGAAAATTCAGGAAATAATATTGGCCAGGATATGTACGAACCGTGTAATGTAGGCACTAAGGCATTCTTTGATAGAACAAAGAGGAAGTTTGTTTTGCACTTTTAACAAATTCCGTTGACTATAGCCCACCTGTGTAATAGCTTCTTTTTAGTACATATAGGCCCCATTCACACTCTATCGGCTTCATCTTGTACCACATTCTTGACCCAATACGATATTAAAATTTTACATTGTTCATACTACTCCGCTCCGCTTCATTCACGTCACTAAGCCTTTTGTTTAGAGCAGGGCTTCCCAACCTTTTTTCGCCGTGGACCCCTATTTTTTTTTTCAAAGTGGCATGGACCCCCAGGGCGCTGACCTAGACAGGATTTTAAATTAGAAATGGCTAATTATACTACTTGCAGTCTTAATAGAAAGTTACTTAATCTTAGTGTTACTCAGTATTGTGAGTACGACTAGGATGTGTTACAGTCCACACTAGCCATCGTTTATTTATTTCATCCAGCAACTTACGAAAAGTGCATCAAGTTTTATAAGATGCACTCATATGTGCACTCATAGAATTTTTATGTGGACCCCCTGAAATCGCGCTGTGGACCCCTGGGGGTCCACCTGGACCCCGTTGGGAAGCCCTGGTTTAGAGGAACTTTTCGTGGCAACTGTCACTGCTTGAAAATTGATTGATGCTCGAAAGCAAAGCTGACTGCAGCTCAGAGAGAGCTTCCGGAGCGACGATGTATTGGATTCATGCATTCACACTATGTCAAAAGTGATCCGATATCGAAAGTAATCCGATGCATACCACTTTCACAGCGGAGTGATTTCACTCCGCAAAAGCGATACTGAGCATATCGGATTCATCCGGTATAGTGTGGATGGAAATCCTATCTGATATAGGAAGTAATCCGATATGTGATGAATCCGGTATAGTGTGAATAGGGCCATAGAATGGTAGTGCACTGCCACTTGATATGTACTAAAGAGAAGCTATTACACAGATGGACAGTGTTACCACACCTCATGTGTATTGGGTTTGGAATCAGCTGAAGGGACTAAACATCATTAGAGGCCTCCAATTAATAATAGCGTATCAGCAAGCAGAGATGCCAGGAAGAAGTAATAAAAGAAAAATAAACACACAGCCCTATGAATGTTAGCTATTACCTCATATGAACTGTCCTTTTCTTTTTGAAGTATCTGAGATTTTTGTATCCTATCCTTTTTGAGGTTATGTCGTATAGAAAGTCAAATAGGGAGTTAATATGAATGCTGGAAGAATCTGAAAAAAACCCTTAATAATAAAATAAGGTTCTCTCATGTTTGCGAGGACACATTTTCTTATGGGACCATCGAATATTTATTTAGGCTCAAGAATGCATAGTTCAGTATTTTTGGCCTGTTTCTCTGGATTTTCATCTATCTATTTATTTTGCTTTTACACTTCGTTTTCGTTTGATGTTCCTTCCGTTCACTATTTTCTATTGATATTAATTATAGAGCTTTGGTGCAACGCCAAGCCCAGCAACCCCAAGTGGATACGTAGCCCCATACACACCAGGGACACCAGCACATAACATTTATGGAGGGGATTCCTATTCCCCAATGCAACAAACACCATCCCCTATGTTGGGAACCCCAATGACGCCAGGAACGGGATTGATGCCTCAGTCTCCACTTACACCTGGTGTTCCATATGAGGATAGTAAGTATGCTTGTTTTTATCATTTTATATTTAAAGAGCGCGTTGTTCTATTGAAGTCGTTAGCGAACACATTGTATGTAAACAATTCTGGCCATTTGATTGGTCATTAACGCATTAGATTCCCAAGTGGGGAGCTCGCCAGCAGCCAATCAAGATTTTTCCCTATTGTATATACATCAGCCCCTATTGAGAAGCCTTGTTGTAGAAGCCAGCTGTAAGTATTTTTGTCTATGTACGACTTTCAGACTCACTTTAGCTATACAGTCACGTTTTCAAAAATTTTTCAGCCTCTATGCAGAAGATCGAAGTTTGCAAAGATATTGAAGTAAAACTGCACGATGATTATGAGGTACAGTAAATTACTCTCCATTGTCAGATTTCATCTCGGTTTTGTCTGTGTACAAACACTTCTGATTTTAATCCAGGTTACTAAGAATCCTTTTTGCCAAAGTTAGTGCTAGAAATGTTTAAATTTTTGAATTTAAATTTAGATGTTAAGTTTGATGTGTAGTTTTGTTAAGATTTAAGTGAAATTTGAATTAGACTGTGGTATACCTTGTATTATTTATTGGGGAAGTAAGGAATCTTTTATACCCAGTTATGGCAGAGTAGTGGCTCCATGCTTTATCATCTTTGCTTGAAGGTCATGTTGTTTTTTTGAGTTATTTCTTTATGATGCGGAAGTATATTAAGATTTAAAGCTCTCTTCTACAATCCTAAGCTGTTTCTGAGTCCGTGTTCACTGTCCACTTAGCAGGGACCTTATTGTAGCAGGGGAAAAATTAAGGTGAATAGGAATGGAATCACTATGCTAGGGATTAGTTTATGATCTATGTGCTGAACGAATATTTTACTTTATTTGCGTCTTGATTTTGCTTCATACCGGATTTGATATTTCTATCCCTGACTTGATTTGCAGGATCAGAAGTTTGCGAATAAGGAAGGAGTGATCCGACAAATATCTGGTGATACATGCTCAGTTTTCATGTACAGCGAAAGGGATACGATACCTGTTAATATCAACTCATTTGAAATTGTTCGACCTTTGAAGAAAGATAAGGTATGAAACCTCTGTTATTGCTTCTCATAAGTTAACCGGTTTTGATTGTGGAATATTGCTCTCGTACACATTAATCTAAAGCTTGGAATTGTGAGTACAGAAGTATATTTCATTCGAAACGTGCATTAGGAATTCAGTTTTAGTTTTGCTTAGCAGGAATCATCTCTGTTGTTGGAATTATATATGAAAATGAAATAAGACATGAGTTGGACTGCGCACCTTTTATAAAGAGTTGAGGATGTTAGCCACAACGAGTAACATTGCAGATAAATTAGAAGGAATGGCCAGTTTCATGAGTAGACTGCTATCGACACAGCCATTAATACTGACAAAATCAGTTTCATTGACATACCAGTTACATACTGACTGACAAATCCGTTTTAGACCTATCCAGACCATTTTGGGATTAGCTTCCATCCTCAGCTAATAGATGTGAAAAATTGGGGGCTTTTATAGATAATCAAAAACACACCAATTTATACATTGATTAGCTGAGGATAAGATAAGCTAATGCCAAACCGTTCTGGATAGGTCTAAAACAGATTCGTCAGTCAGTATGCAACTGGTATGTTAGTGTAACTGGTTTTGTCAATATTAATCGATATGTCGATAATAATCTAGAAATGACACTGGCTATTCTTTCTAATTTATCTGCATTGTTGCTCGTCGTGACTATCATTATGAAAATTAAATGCATCTCCTTTTTACAGTGCTTTAATTTACCTGTGCTTTTATTGAAGAATTTCCCTTTAAGAATCACTATTCAGCAACTGTGTCATATGTATGGAAATTTGTATTGTATAATTAAGCATTATTGCTTTGTGGTAATATCCAACTTGTTGCTTACTTATAAAGGTGAAGATTCTATCAGGTGACCACAAGGATGGCACAGGCGTCCTCATTAACATTGATGGTATCGATGGTATCATTAAAATGGATACAAGTGATGTCCTCATAATCCTTGAACTGAAACTTCTTGCCAAGTATATACCGACTGATTAGATTAAAGATTGCGTTTAAAGTCTACTATCAGATTAATAAGTAGGTATGTGGAAGCCACACAGTGCATCAGGATTTACAAGAATACACGCTGGTTGGAATAGATAGAGTGAATTATTGTGTTAATGTTCGTATTATTTGAACTGCTTTGTCTTTAACCTAACAAGCACAGAGTTTTAAGGATTTGCTTCACTAGGTAGCATTGCTTTGTAGAGCAAACATTATAGTATGCCGTAAAATTACAATTTGCTTCATTAAGGTAGCATAACGGTGAAAGGTAAACATTCTAGGAAGTATAACAGCGTTATAACGTGTTGCCTTTGACTACAACCCTGGCTACAGAGTGACAATGACAAACTAGCAGTTTATGCCCGGAAGAAACTGGTGCACGAGCGTCAATTCACACGTGCACCCTCATTTGCACGAGGAATGGCTCATAACTATTTGGACGTGCACGTGCGATCTAAGACTTATCTATTCGCAATGCAGAGCTACTTGTTGCTGAAGTATGCTTAAGGTCTCATTTAGGGTAAAACAGAATAGAGCAGAGTTATGAAAGCGAACGGTGGCAGTCACTTTGTGTTGCAACAGCGATAACAAAGTTCCTATTTGGCATGAGCGATTGCACGGTTGATAGTGCTGTTGGAACGGGTGATTTTTCGCTTGTGCTGGAGATTTTGCACGTTTGTAGACACTCGCACGTGCGATCGCACGTGTCTCCGGGCATGGACTGCGCTAGGCGGTAAGGTTAAATACCTAATGTGCGATTTCAGCACTGTCTGTAGCTAGTCTACATTAGATTTTGGTGAACTAGGCCTATCAATTGACTCGTAAGCAATTTCATTAAGATTCAAGTTTTCACAGCGTTTTGACTAGTTTGAACTCGATTCACATGCTTCCCTATCACTTTCATTTATTTTAATGCTGACCATCAGTAGCATCCCTCCATTCTCACTGTCAATTATCATAGAACCACCACCAACTCTCACCAACTGTACTTAGAGAGCTACCCATCCCCCTTCAGGTGAGGATGCGAAATTTAAGCCCAGTATATGGTAATTTTGTCTAGATTTAATTTTACTTAGGATATGTAAATTGGTTATTTGGATGCAGAATAAGACTTAATGTTTGCAG
This sequence comes from Cassiopea andromeda, assembly GCA_018155075.1. Lineage (NCBI taxonomy): Eukaryota > Metazoa > Cnidaria > Scyphozoa > Rhizostomeae > Cassiopeidae > Cassiopea > Cassiopea andromeda. The sequence continues at coordinate 47,385 of WIPJ01002206.1, read as the reverse complement.
TATTCTTAGTGGTACTTTCCTTTCTTTTGATTCCAGCATTACTTAGTTTTGTATTCAAGCAAATAAAAGACTTCGATCAATAAAACAAATAATATCTTTTGTGTATCGATACATCTGTTTCAATTTTGATAGCTATGGCCAGATTTTGCTAGACTAGAGCAGTGAGCGACTGTTTTATTATTACAATGGGGACGTCGTGTCCTGCAGAAGTCACACAGGATACGTAACCCCATTGGAAAACGCTCGATTTTGCTGGAGATATCGAGTGTTTAGGAGAAACTTTCCAGGTATCAGTTTGTAAAATTACCAAATATCTGCAACGCAAAGGTAACATTTTTTTAACTCTCCTGCTCGTTTTCTAATGGCTACCATGTTGATTAGGCCTCATTTTGAAAAAATTTATTTTCATTTACCGTGAGTTGTGTCTAAAAGCATGGCTAGATGAAAAAATTTCAAACAAAATTCACCTACCTGGGGAGAAATGGAAGGTAAGCCAGTTCTATTTGAAGAGCTACTTTCCTATCTTGCAAGATATGCGCGACACTTAGAAGTAGTACTTTTCTTCTTGTAGAGCGCTAGGCCGTAATTCGTGGAATCATATAACAAGCATCTTAAGATAGAAAATGGCTTATATTTACAAATCTCTGTCATAAGTGTTGAAAAATTTAACGCTAGTCATCAGTACAGCCTTCATTACTACTAACGTTATTCATGACCGTACTATCAACAGGAGTAAATCTTGATATAATCTATGAGTTATAAACAGCTTTCGTTTCATGTTTCATTTCAAATATTTAATAAGAGTAGCCCTTCAGCAGTACTGATTTTCAAGTGGCCCTCCATAAAAAAATATAGGTAAGTAACTGTAAAATATATAAGAATATGAAATAGCTAACTATTTACAATACAAGGTTATTTGTGATAAAAGTATGCTTACATAAAAGAGAAAGAAGGAAAGATATAAAAACCTATTTATTTAAGAGCTCTGAAACTGTTCAAGGAGGTTGCTTGCTTACTTTCAGCTGGAAGCCCATGCTTGATTGTTAGTAATTTAATTAACTTGCTGATTCATAATTAGTTGTTATTATGGGATTATTATTACAGGCACAGCATCCACAACCTGTACAGATAAGGGAGGCATTTCGGTAGCTGATTTATCTAGTCTAATAAATGTATCCTTGGAAACTCAAAATGGCAATGGAGATTCTATAATCAGCGAATCCTCTCAGATGGCTATTGAAATTTGTATCGATGGGAAAAAGTATATTGTGAAAGAACAACCTGTAGCAACTGATTCTCAAGTTGTGATTCATAATATGCTAAAAAACCCAGGAGAACATGTCATATTCACAGACAAAATTGAAGTATTACTAGCTGAAAGGCTAACTAAAGTGGATTGTAATGAATATGGTCTACATGCAGATGAAAAAGAGGATGTTACTATAGAAGAGGAAGCTGTTTATAATGGAGGAGGTGTTGTAATGGACAAGCACAATGCAGCAGTAGATATTGAATTTGTTGAAATCCAAGATGCTATTGTTAGCATAGAGAATTCACCTGAAGAGTCAGTGGCTTGTATAAGTGATGGTAGAGTTAAAAAGGGTATGAAAAGCAATATTGATGGGAAAATTTGTGAAAAGAATCCATTGATTGGCAATATTCCTAGCAACTTGCATTCTTGTGAATATTGCAAGAAGACATTTCAAAAAAGAAGTAGTTTCTTGCGACATGTACTTACACATACGGGTGAAAAGCCATTTGCCTGTGATGTATGTGGTAAGGGTTTCTCACAAGATGGACACTTAAAGGTACACCAACGAATTCATAGTGAAGAGAAAAAGTTCTCTTGTGATATATGCAGCAAGAAATTTTTTGTGAACTCAAACTTAACAACTCACAAAAGGATTCATAGTGGAGAAAAACCATACAAATGTGAAGTTTGTGGAATGAACTTTAACCAAATAAGCAGCATGAAAGTACACAGACGTAGTCACAGTGGAGAAAAACCATTTTCTTGTGATAAATGTGGCAAGAGATTTACTCGACATGAGAGCCTAAGATATCATCAAAACACTCATATGGAAAGTAGCAGATTTGAGTGTGAAATCTGCAAGAAGAGGTTTGCTTCATCTACATACCTGAAGCGACATTTATCTTCTCATAGTAGCAAAAAGGAATTTGAGTGTATATTCTGCAGTAGAGCTTTCTCCCTAGAGGCAAACTTGAAAATACATTTACGCCTACATACTGGTGAAAGGCCTTACAGTTGTACAGTTTGTAATGACAAATTCATGCATAGTCAGACACTCAGAAAACACTTGCAAATACACGGAGTTACTGAGAACAAGAGCTGTGATAAATGTGGTTTGCTTCTCACTCAATCTTGTAAAGCAAAAAAGCACACATGTTCTGTTAAGGAAAGGCCGCATGTTTGTCAGCATTGTGGCAAGCCTTTTGACAAGTTATATGGTTTGAAACGGCACATCCAGTCACACACATCAGATGCAAAACTTATTTGTGAGGTTTGTGGTAAAACCTACAGGAGGAATGAGAGCCTGAAGGTTCATATGAAAGTTCACGATGCCTTTTTGAAAGAAAGAAGTAGGAATGAAAGAAGAAGAGTAGAGAATGACAGTATTGATGATCATTGTCCTCCAGAAGTTGAAGCTCAGAACAAAGTAAAAGTTTTGCAGAGATAATAGGCAGAGAAAGCTCTGCTAGCTTGATTATGAAGGATCAGGAAGCAGTGTCAGTAAGCAGGTGGTCAATATCAAGGCAACTATAAGAATGAGCACAAATTGGATTCAGATAGAAGTTCTAACAATGATGCTGAAATCAAGTAACTGAGATAGCAGAGAAACTTTTCTCAAGCTTTGCCCCTCAGCCAAAAACAGTAATGTTGTGAAGATGAGTCCTGCAGCACCTAAGGTAGTAAACCAGATCTTCAGATACCCAAAGAAGGAAATCTAACAAGAAGTTAGTGGAAAGTGGAGATCTTGTTAGACAGTAACTTTTGACCTTTTGGAAATATTAAGTAGTGGTCTGTGGGGAGTCATTCATTCAAGAGTTTGAGGTTTATGACATCTTTCAAAACCTATCAAAAAGGAACCTTTCCATTACAACATTTGTGAAAGATGATTTTCATAGCATTACCATTTGAAGGCACACCTTCACAGATACAGTGCCAATAAGGCCTTTTTTCTGTCAAGTCAAACTTCAAAACTCACGCGAGACTTGATACTGGGAAGAAACCATGCACATTTGATATTTGTGGCATGGGTTTCAATCAGAGTAGCAGAATGAAACTGCCCAAATGAACTAAGCATGTACAAATGATATGCATTTGACACTTGTGGCAAAGATTTTACAAGGAATGTAAACCTTTATATCATAAAAATCTGCACAAGGAATGAAGACCTATCTCAAGGCCAACTAGTTTTCCCATTGTGAAGTGAAGGTATGCAGTTTCAAAACAACAAGAGATCATTTCAGTTGGTTTTTTCCAAATGGGATTGGGTAGCAATGTTGTCTCTAGGTTTGTATTAATTCTATTGATGGACATTCTAGAGTAAACACAAAAGTTCTGGGAAATAGTAAATTGAAACCAGTGATTCTTCTTTCAGTTGTTGAAAATCTCATGGAAAAACAGTCACTACAAATGTAAAATTTTTGTAGTGGCTGTTGATAACCATACAATACATTCTGATGAATTCATATCACGTTTAATAATTTTTTCACAAAAATGTGTATGTTTGGTTGTGTTGATAGATTGCTGGCAGCCATGATTAGTCTGTTCATAAGATTGAATTATATAAAGACAAATTTACCATGAAAGAGAGAGGAAGGTCTTCTTGTTAAGGTATGCTCCTTTTTTCAATATGATGTCACTGAAGCTTACATGATTGATTCAGATTTAGAAACCTGCATATAAGTAACCCCCATACATAGGCTGCACCCCAACTTTATAGCATCCAAAATAAAAAAGTTGTTTTAAGGTTTTTTAATGTAGCCAAGCTCTGCAACGTTTGAACCGATTTCATAATTCTTTAGGATATGTGACCAACTAAATTGAAATAAGACCAACTTACAAACAAAAGTATAAGGAAATTATTCGTTGTTAAACCAGTCCAAAAACTTAGAATTTAAAGTAATTCTGTAACTCTCCTTGCTCCTAAAAATATTTCATAAACATTAAAATGCCGCATTGCAGCACAATTTCCATTTTTCTTCGCTTTAAAAACGTTAAGCTTACGCTAAGCAGTGTTTGAGTATTGAAGCTATTTCAATGATACTTGAAAATGAAAATTTTGACTTATGCAGTGTTTCTTGCATAGTTGTGCCGAGCGTTGACACATCAGTATGTAGTAATAATCATATGTGTATCAATTGTTAGTACCGATGCCAAATAACCCTTAATGAAGGAAGACTTAAATTTCTCCTGAAGATTGACGCACTCCGCGGGCTTTTGCCGTGCTCCCAGGGTTTGAGCATGTTAATGGTATTCTGTTTTAGCTGCTGCCAATCCTAATCTTAAAACTGCTTCATTATGATATTTTTTGCAAGCTTTTTGTTAAACTACAGAACCAGAATAGCAGTACAGACTCATACAACCTTTTCATGGCTGTATTCAAGCCCAGTAATTTTAGGTATTGCAGCTAAAAAGATAAAGTTTTGCTTGAGAAATGGAAGGGAAATGCTCAAGTTGTAATCTAGTAGGAAGGGCTCTACCGATGGAAATTGAATAATTATGGATTTGTTTAAAGAATTGCAAACTTTACATGCTAAACCCAATAATAATTGGAAGTTAAGAGTCTAGATCAGGGGTCTGGAACTTTTTGCTCGTGAGCCAGATATGGCTCTTTTGATGACTGCATCTGGTTCTCTGGCTCACAGACAAATCTTGCCTGTAATTTCTTCAAAGTCAATGGTATCACAGGCGAAATGGTCAACATTCGCTACAAACCATGCGTTATCAAAAATAACACATACTTTAAGACGTATAGTACTGTTAAAATTAATTCATGGATCGCTGTTTAATAATATTGTATGGTCCTCGTGGAAGTATATTTTGAAATATGCGGCTTTAATGGCTCTCTTAACGGAGAAGGTTCCTAACTCTGGCCTAGAACGTTTGCTTCTTACTCCATGAAATGAAATTGAATTTGTGTTGACTTTCAACTCAAGATCCTGATGCCTTCTTGTATTGCATATTCACATTTTTTATAGGAAAAAAGCTTTTATGAAAATGCGGCTCAAAAGGCCGAAATCTTAAGAAAATCAAAAAGCTCAATGTCCAAAGTTCACTTGTTATTCTCTCCAAAAATCGATGTTACCTCATTCTTGCATTTGAAATGTTAAGGATGGAATTTGCATGCAAGTTTACAAGATCAGCTAGGCTAGCCAGTGTGTTTCCGTAGAAATTAAGAAAATCTCAGTCTCAACTTTTGGAATTTTTATGGAAATTGCGGCTCTTGGAAAAATCTTTTGCTTATAAAAACGTGTGAAACTTTATTTTTGATGACCAATCTTCGTTACATTCAATTTATGTTATTGTTGAATTGGGAAACTCAAACGCGGTAGACGAAAAATGGTGAATTATCAAAATTCTGTTATAGGTGAAAGATTTCATGTTTCTGGTACTTCAAATGAGTCTTCTTACATCACCTGTTATTAAAAGAAAGTTATCAGAAAAGTCCACGGAAGAAAATCATATCCAGCAAGTAGAAGCGGTCACTCATATTCTGGCAATGGATATATGATTTTGTATCAAATATGCTGAAGATGATGATTTCTTCATTGGCAATGTTGTTTAATATCAGTAATGGTACACCCCTTTCTTTGTTCAATCTCAATAGAGACCCTTCTTCACTTAATGCTGGTGTACTTTTTGCTTCATTTAATGCAGAGACAGCTAGATTTTCAATAAATCTAGAATGATCATATTGAAGTTTATTTAATAATTGGCTTGGACCATGATGTAGATGAAACGTATCAGAATATACCCATAGCTAAGCATGCGTGATTAGAAAAAGTTTCTTGCCAGATTCCTTCCCATTTTGAGTTACTGTTATGAACTAAAAGAGGTTAAGGTAGCTCCAGACAAGTCTGTCAGAAATATTTTGCGAAACAGCAGCAAATCCTGGTAGAATTGATCATTTTCCTCATAAACATTTATTTTATGTTCCAATACACCAATGTTATTCATTCAGTATTTTTTTCATAGACCCCGTCATATCTTTTATCCTAAACATGCTATTGCAATGTCAGTTCCCCGCTAAGTACACTTTTTGTATCTGGTTTTGTTTCATAAAGCCTACGGTTGAGCTTTTTTCTATTTTTTTACAAACCATTTCTTAGTATTGTCAGTTGAAAGATAGCTGTGACACTTGCACCAAATTGGAGGAGAATTGTGCTAGTTTAGTGATCATATTTTCTCTCTATTTTCAATACAGTATTAAAAATTTGATGGTAGGCGAAAGAGGCGAGCACACACGCACACGAACACACGCGCATACACACACGCACACACGCACGCACGCACACACATTGCAGTGGCTTTGGAAAAATGTCTGGCTTATTTCGTAGATTTTTAGCCGTATGCAGACACAAGTAAATTATGAGGTAGATAGTTTTTGATATGAACATATAGCCTAGTTAATATAAAGTCCTGTCAGTAACCCTGGCATCCAAAGCCCTCCCTTTTTAATATCTGAAACTTTTAGGCTTACGGTAACCACCAATAGAAATAGCTTTGAAAAGCCCTTTGAAATTCTGTTAGGTAGTCTTTTGTCGTTCTATTGAAACGCCCTTGTGAAATTTAGAATTTTTCTGGTCGACTTTGTGCTTCAAACGTCATGAATTTAATGGGGAACATGTTAAGGACCGTATTGCACTTTGTGGAATTTTTGTGTATTTTTTTGTTGCCTATTTAGAAGGTTATTCGACGATTTCCTCCCCAGTCATTTGAAATGCGCCTTTTCACAAAGGGAGTCTTTTGTTTTAAAAACAGTGGAGTAATTAAAACAGAAAGTATCAATGTTGGCCCTAATTTCAAGTTATATGTCCTTGGTTTTTATCTAGAAAGATGCAGAATGCTTTATTCCCTATTACACAAAGAAGTTTAAAAATTGCAACAGCAGCCTCGTTCTGAGGAGACATAAGAAAATAAGTTTTTCGCAGTTAATTCCTGATTTTTGAAAGGCCTACTTGATTTAACAAATTCATAAGATGCGCCATTAAATTCTGCATTTTTTGATGTATAATTCCTATTTATTTGAACTTGAAAGGCAGAATAAAAAATATAATCTGAATTCATCCAGGATGGCGGAGAAGAAAAGAAAAAGTGAAAAAGTTTTTCGAAATGCAGCGCAGTGTCTCTAGTCTGGTTTAGACTTGATGTGGAGGAGCATTGTTTTTCGTTCTTTTTTAGATTAATTTCAGTAACAGCGGGAGAAAACGTAGAAATATTATTATATGATAAAATTATGCGCAAAAAGTGGTTTTAAGTGGTTAAGCAATATTTTTGTGCATGTATTCTTGATTATTGATAAAGCTCTGTTAGAACCCTCATCTCTGTTTAAACTTGCTGCTAATAATTGAGTATCTAAAGTGTTTAAAAGCAGATATTTTGCTACCTACAAAAGCAAAAAACTTCTAATTTATGCTTGGTATTCTAGATTGTCTGATGGGTCATCCACTTGCAAATCTTCACTTGCTTAATTACATGGGCAAATGACATAAGTGGTACACCCTCTAGTATCATTGATACTGTTTATGAGTTTTTCATGAATGTTGCTTATTACTATCTGACCACTGGAATCAGATTGTGATGCCAGATTTAATACAGGACGTAAATCTCCTTTGCATTTTTCAAACCCGTGATTTAATGGATCCAAATATTTCATGCTCCTTTCAAATATCTGATATTCATTTGCCTGAAAAACAGATCTTAGAAATATTGCATCCAGTGCCCCCTTAACAGGCAGGACTTTGACTAACTGGCCCTTCGAGTATTGACTGCCAATGTCTCTTAGCAGTTTGAAATTTGGTTCCCCACTGGACATAACGACATCCTATGTGATGTCAGGCAATTTTCTTACTAATACACTATACATAAAATGTATTCTTGCATACATTAGAAGAAAACTTTTCTTGCAATAGATGTTTTGCATGCCTCCTTATAAAAATTTAATGCCAATGGTTTTATGACATGTCTCACTCTAGGGTTTTTATCATTTCCTGTGAATATGCTTGGGGCAGCAAGACTTTCAATGACACCAACTGTGTTGCAAAAGTTTTCTAAACCAATAATCTTGTCATACAACATTTCGACATATATGTAGAAGTTGATGAAAGCTGATCGTAAGCACCAAGCCTCTTTACGCGCATGTACGCTAGCTTCGAGCCCCTGCCACCTTTCGTACGTATTCTTACTCATCTGACTTCCCGTTTCTAAGGGAAAGTTTTCAATTTCTATAGAGAAAGCACTTTCAAAGTATTTGAGAGAAAGGAAAAAGATAGTCGCATATAATTTATTAAAGTCCCACAAAATGATATTCGTCATACAAAAAAGCATGACAAAAAGCTTTCGACTTGATATTCAAAAAATACGTCAAGTAGCTGCAAAGGCCCGTTGCTATATTTTGAAAATATTGGTAAAGATTGGAATTCTGATTCCCGCCAAATAAACCCCAATGGTCAATGTTCTATACTCCTCTACCGTTTGCACAAAATATGTCTTTCATTCATGTCTAGCCGACCGTCGCAATTGGTGTTTTAATAAAGAAGAGCCGTTTGAAACCTTTTTGCATGTACAATTATTAGAAAATACATAAAAAAGCGACTTCTGTAATTTGAGTAAGTACTTGGATGTGTCAACCCCCCCTCCCTTGTACGCAAGCGCACATTTTCGAAGAGATAAACCAAGAGTGAAACAGGCCAATACAAATAGCAAGCTAATTCACAGGCAGTATTCTATCAACTCGAATACACAAAAATTCTAGGTCTTCATGAAGTTTGTGCCCTCCATTAATTACTCCACAATTTCAGAGATTTTGAGCCTTAATTTTCTTATATCTTCATTCTTATAAAAAGTTTGCTACTACACATTTCACACTCAGAGACAAACACGGACGCCAGAACGTATTTTTGAGTGAGGGGGCTGGAGACGAGCGGTATGCACCTGGTGGGCTTGGCAGTGGGGCTTAGGGGCGGAGCCTCTTAAAATTTTTAAAAAACATGCCCTTAGATTGCAAGAAAATCTCTTTCGAGCATCGAAATGTATCTTATCTTAGATAGGATAGGTAATCTATTGTATGACGTCATACACTAGCAAACAAGTGGGAGGGGGCTACCGCCCTCCCAGCTTACCCGGCTCCGGCGTGCCTGATAAATTACATATTTTTCTTGAAAGAAGGGTGCCAGAAGTTTTGCTCTGAAAAATTTCACATTTCCTTTTGAAAAATTAAATTTTATGTATGACAATAGATATACAAGAGAGTGACTGCAGCAGTGAAAATCATGAAGAACAAACATCGTCTTTGCTCAGTGAGAAATATCTTTATACGGTTCTATATAAATCTGGTCTACAAGCAACCTAGTACTGGACGCCCTAATATTTAAAAAACTTTAGAACCACAAAAAAGAGCTAAAATCTTTAGACAAACAGCACATTGGAACCGTTACCTGGGTTCAACATAAAACTGAACCAAGAACAATGTGGACATGGCGTTGCTTCAGATTTCAACTCGCTCTGACGCATTTTTTAAATTATAATATTAATAGTTTGCTGTGTCCATGTTCTGCGTTTCAGCTGGAATTTTGTTTCACAAATCAATAAACTTTTAGAACTAAAATGTGACAAACAACTGCGAAACTTTTACCACCTGGCTTTCGCCTTTCTTACAAAAAATCCGTCTATTTCCAACAAATAAATATACAAGCCGGTAAAAGTGATGGACAATATTTCTTCAATATTCAGCTTGGTGCTGGAACGAAGATATTGTTCAACAATCCGTCCAGTATACTGAATCAAAAATTATTCTTTGCTCACAAACAAATCTCAAATGTGCAAAACACCTGCTATTTCCGTGATAAAGCGTTGAAATTTCTCAAGACCAGCAAACTTTAAAGCTAAAGGTGGTACATTCGATATCAAGTGGAGAGGAGACAAATCAAGTAATTAGAGGGAACAAAACTCAAGAAAAAAATAACAACAAAAAGAGACATTTTTATGTTGCAGTACGTTCTTGAAAAAACTATCAAGTAGATACTTAGTTTGAGCGAAAGAGATAACCCCCTAAGTTCAAAGGGAGTCTTCACCACCATTTCAAAGTCCCAACATGGTCATATTTTCGATGCTCATAAACATTGCCATGGTCGTCTGGGTGTTCGCAATAAATACAGACGCAGCTTGGTTAGATAGAAGCAGAAGCATGAAAGCTATTGGCTATGCCGCAAAAGCAATTTCACCAGAAAATGGAGGTGCTCTGTCGGGAAAGTCGTCAATAATAGCCGCGCTTTCAAAGCTATTGGACGGTAAGCGTGGCGAAGCTCAGAAAGGTCTTTACGATGCAGTAGCGACGATGACTAATTTTGTACTGCAAGATAGATTTCTTTACATGATAGGCCAAGATGCTATTGACTTTATAAGCACGAAGAAAGAGTTCAAGCAGACACGAGAAACGATAGCAAATTATAACTACGCAATGCTGAGTGCCATTTTCAAGGAACCCGGGGACAGAAGTAAGAGAGATATTCTAAAAGATATGGACAAGGCAATGTTTCATATACCAAAGGCATTTAGTGATGAACTTTTCAAACTATCAAGCACATCCTTGGCTATGAAACATTTGAAAAAATTAAACACGTGGGTTAGAAGGCGTGACTTGGTGCACTTACTAGAATTTGCATTTGACGTCATAGCACTCCGGACAAACTTGAAGCTACTAAAGGAAGCTATAAAGGAACACGAAGATGAGAAAATTGTCGCTAGCTGCCTCGGGATTTGTGCGGGTATGATAGGTTTGAAGAACTTTGTGTCCGCCATCACAAGTCAAATACAAATACTAGATGTGAAAGGTCCTGTAGTAGATGGTATTTTGAATCTAGCAATGACGCTCGTGAAGATACATGAAAACCGAAAGATGCAAACGAAAGAGCAACTGTCCAACGCGACATATATGAGCCAGTCATTGATAGAAGCCCTCGGTGAATCTTCGAAGAGGCAGCTAGATAAAATCACTTCACATATTTCCAATCAAGAGCTCATTTTAAATGATATTTACATTGCCAATAAAGGAGTCATTCCCAAATGGGGGCTAATCAACGAAAAAGATAAGAGACCACTGGAGTTTGGAGCATTTGGAAATGAAGGTGCAGGTAACTCTCCACTTTACAGAAAAGAGGATAGCTCCGATTTATTTCTGGTAGCTGGACGAGCCAGACGAATTACGAAAGCTGAGCAACCGAAAGGCGACAGAGAGACGAACATTATTGGCTTTGATTTTTATGGTACTTTTGCCAAAGGATATCCATATAAAGGAAGTACTATTATTGTTTCCACTGATGGCATACACACGCCTGACTACAGGCTGAACGGTTTTAGGATAAACACATGCTTGCAGAAGCCATGGTTCCACCCTAACGACCATTTACTACTGACAGACATGTCAAACCTCGATCGGGGAGAGCACATCGAGGTACACATGGGTAAAGGGGATGATGTATTGATCATTAACGGCATGTTTGGAGAGTTTACAAATGAAAGCGTTAAAAATGAGAGCATTCTAGACATTGACCTTGGAACTGGCTTGAATACGTTATCTTTCGAGGGGATGAACAAGAAACGCAAGGACATTAAGGGTGTGTTCTTCGATAGAAAAGACAATAAAATCAGTTATTTTCACGGCACAAGCGCGAAACTTCACACAATTGGGACGATTAAGTTTGTACATGTGTTACTAGGGTCCCCATTCCACGATTACATCATCCTTTCCGGTTATTCTGATGGCAATCCAAATGGCAATGACTTTACGGTTGTAGAGCATTATGGGGCAAACTTCTATGAAGTCGACATTGATCAGAGAATCGACTCAAAATTTAGAGTCATTGACAACAGTAAGGAAACGCCCACGATCGTGATACGCACATCAAGTAATATAAAAAGAAATGAGTTAGTGTTTTCTGGCAATCTTTTCAGAATATACAGAAAGAGACCACAGGATGGCCAGGCTAAAGTCATAGTACACATTCACATAATATCCAGGAATATCCCTATTATAAAGGTGGTAGATGCCAATGATAACTCCTTAATTGGGGACATAAAAGCTAACTTCCTGGCCCCTGAATATGTTGCAGGATTGAGCATGGTGACGAAGGGGCGGACCACAGTGAACGGTTCAAAACTTGATGACGTTTGCGTCTTGGAGTGCAGGACTGCTGATGCAGCAATGAATACAAGCTTAGTTGTTGTGGATCTCAGAGAAGGACGAGATGCGATTGTCATTAAGGATAGTACATTTTTGGGTCCATGTGACATTAATGACAAGGACTTTAATGTTTGGCTCCAGCCTCGGCAGGATGAAGGGACAAATGACGAGTGGTACATAGTAATTGAAGACAAAACAACCAGAAAGGAGGTGAGAAGGTACCTACTGAAAGGCGTTGAAAAGATCATTAATGCATTTGGATCAATGATAGTGGATCTTCTACATAAGAAGAAAGACAAAGTAGATCTACTTGATACCTTTATATCCGTTACGACGCATGAAACAGGACTATTCCACTAGAATTAAGGCTTTTTAGGAATATAGCTGTATTTTTATGCTTAGCAAACTTGCCATTATGAGACCTCTCACAATATTACATACAACCCTTGTTTGAATAAGCCATTTTATGTATCAATGGAATAAGAATGGTTTATAGAAACCTCAATGGGTTAGCAATACGAAGTAAGGAATCGTATTCCCGTTGAAAGTTGCTTAGATAATCATGCTTTATCTGAGACAAAAAATATAATGGGTAAGAGAATTTTTAGAGAGCAAAAATAAGCAAAATATGATGACATGTACGAGCATGTAGCGCGCTACTATATCTTTAAGCACTGCGTAAATAAGAAACAAATGCAATAGGGTAAAGATTCGCCTTTTGAAAAGCAAATGGTACAATGGCAAGTAAGAAATAATCATGCAATACATGCCTAATGGAGGAACGAAAAAATTCTCATCATCTATAGAGTAGCGGTTCTTCACCATTTCGGAGGTACTGAGCTCCACAAGCTCCACACATGCATTCATCGAGCTCTTCGTAATTAAAAAAGGTGCTTTCTTTCTTCAAATTAAAAACATATCATATATATA